>VXBA01011249.1:1241483-1386848 GCA_013399895.1 Serilophus lunatus | reverse complement strand
CCCCCCCCCCCCCCCCCCCAATCTCTAAATTGTCAGGCCACCCCAGTTTTCATCTTCTACCAGCTCCTTTGGGCAATGATGAAGTTGAATTAATTTCTAAAACATAATTATGTGTATGTATTCAAAAATTAGGCTTGTACTCAAGAAGTTTCCTTGTTCTCTCACAATGGGTTTCTGCCACTGGATTAGCCAGTGATGATAAATTCTTCTATTATACTAGCAAACTTCTACATCAGTTGAGATGTAACCAAGATTGTGACGTTTTTGCACAACGTTGGGAGGGACTCTAAGGGAACAATGCAGGGAAATGTATTCAAGCCACGGTGTGTAGCAGGCAGACATTACGTACACTTTCTTGAAGAACCAATAGTTTTACCTACCTATTTTTTACATGTTTGTCTGCATGGGTGCACACACATTTACCTTTAAGTGTCTGTGTAGCACCTGAGGCACATATTCCATCAGTTAAAAGCAAAGTCTCACTTTTAAATTGATATGAATTAAAGCTTGGACAGAGGATGATTGCAGCTCTTTCTTTTAGTATACTACCATTGATAAGTGATTTTACCTAATAAAATTGCAGGTCTTTTGATTTATTCTATGCTAAAGACACAAGTTGTGTTCATATTACTGTAGCTTAGTACTCTTGGTGATATTATTTGGAGCAGATGCTTTTAGAACAGCTGATAATATAAAATGAATATACATTTTGGAAGCAAGCATCAGCACCTTACAGAAATACAGGTTCACCTCAAGTGATCTGTAAGTTTAAGCTGCCTTCTTTCTATTTTTTCAGCTGTTAAAAACTACAAGGGTGAACAAATTTCCCCTTAAATGGAAGCAAAGGTAAGATGTCACCAAAATTAAAAAAAAAAAAAAGAGGAGGGATATCCTTTAGAAATGGCTTTCAGGAATCACTAGTTACATTTGAGTATTTCAGTGTGTATCATTAACATATGCCAGAGAAAAGAATTTTGCAGGTATCTCAATTTGTGGATGCACCTGGTGGCCTGTTCAAATTCTGTCTGTACATGGAATATGTGTCCCCTGAATGAGCTCTGCACTGCTGACCTCCATTTAAAATCTCTGCTGTAGCTTCACCACAGCTGAGAGTGCTTGCTAGCTTTGATCAGTAGTGAAGGATCGAGGTTAAAATCACAATTCAAAGCTGGAGGAAATTTAAATGACATGATATTTTACCTATTGTATCTGGTAACAGAGCACATCAGCACCAATAATTTCCCCATCTAGAACATTTGCCTCCACTCCTCCTCCCAACTACAACAACACCTCCTACACAACTAATCCCTACAGAAGTGGAAAATCTTGCAGCAGCTGTTCCCTTGGAGAAAAACTATTAAAAACGTAGCCTCCAACCTCAAACCAGGCTGCTCTAGTACAGGCAAAAGGCTGTCTCTGCTCTGACTGTTCTCTTTCCCACAGAGTTGTTACTGCTTTCTTCTTCATATGCTAAAGCTAGAACAAAATGCTGTTCAGTGTAAGTCAACTTTTTGAGCCATAATAAACCAGAGTGACTTGCCTGTGCAGCACACTGCAGAGAAGCTGCTAACACTGTTTATGACAAAGTTTGCTATTCCTCTTCCAGATTAATGCTGTTGCTCTACCCATTCATTGCAGAGGCTCCTGTTTTTACTCCTCTTTCTACCTATCTTTATTTGGCTACTTTTCCAAAGGCAGATGAGCTCCATTCAATTTTTTAATCTCTTATTTTTAGGGAACAAAATACCTTCCCCCATCTAAGAGAACTCATGTACTCTGCTGGCTTACAACTCCTAAAATATCTCTCTGTTGAAGCAGCTGCTGAACAATTTATATTTCTTAGAACCAAGCTGAGAATATATACATTTTCTTACTTTGATACATATGATATAGTTGTTTTTCCTTCCTTTCCATTACCATCTTGTTTTCCACTTAAAATTTCAATGCAGGAAGTTCTGAAGACTTCACAGTCTGGGAAAATTATTTGGTTTGGGGAGCTAGAGAGAAGGGGAGTGCAATTTATTTGTGAGTTTTTTTGTTTGTTTGTTGGTTGGTTTTTGGTTTTTTTAATGGAAGGAAAAAGTTCTGAATAGCTTGCAATTAAGAGCTCTGAAAAGTTGCATTTCTTCAATGGCACACAGCATGCCAAGTAAACCTACAAGAGATTCCTTAGCTTAATATGCCTGGAGCAGGATACAATTCCTCTAAATCAAAGCACAGCTCACACTAACAGTTGCAGTATGTTAGTGGCTGGATGGCTGCTTTATGAAGAATTATAAAGTGACACAGCAGTCTGGTTGAAAAAAGCACACACTATGCTTTGATGTTTTTAACCACTAACTTCAAGAGGACCAACAGAGACCTTCCTGTTTTTATTGCAGCCTCTCTATCATCCCTCCCCCTGCTCCTTTCCACCTCTCCCACTGCTAGATTGGGGGACTGTTATCTTTCAGTCACTTAGTAAGCTTGACTTGTTTACAGACTGAATGTCTCTGTTTATAGGCCTTTATCAGAGAACAAACAGGGTAAGTGTGACTTCCTAGGACCTGAAATGCAATGCTTTTTCCTCTTGGGCAAAACCAGGCATGGCAAGGGAGGGGGAAATGAAGGGGAAAAGAGAAATCCTGTAATTGTCCTTCTTGTCCATCTTCTCTCCAGGATAAATGTACACACCTGCATGGTACAAAGGTATTTTAAGAGCCAGCTGCTTAAATGTTAGCTTATCAAAAGTCCATGAAAACACACAGCAATTGTCTTGCAAAAACTGGATCCACTTCAGAACCTGGTCCTCCAGCAGTAAAATCAATGCTAAATAATGGCTTCTCTTAAACTCCTTGTTTTTAGGTTCTCTATTGTACATCCATTTAGATGCTTATTTGGGGAACCTTAAAAGCTCATATCACATTTTACTGGGGACATTTAAAGGGTGTCACTAGGGTAACTATAAGCATACGCACTAATGATGAAATTTTAGAAACCATTAATGGCATGATTTTGTATATTCCTTCTTATCTTCAATAATGTCTTACCTCAGGCATAAACCTCTAGTCTAGTCAATAAGAATAGGCCTTAATAAGGTACTGAAACGACATGAAAGTCAGTCTGCTTATATTCCTAATGGCAGATTTCAGTATTCCATAAAACTCAGATTATAAACACCCCAGAGGAGAGATAGCTTTGTCCTTACTAAAAGTGTCTTATTCTTACAGTGTCAATTTTTATTTTAATTGTAAGACTTTTTTACAGGCTTCTGGTTTCAAAAGGTATGTTTCTGCACAAACGCACATTTGGGAGCATGACAGGTTTTTAAGAAGGGTACAAAGAGACATATCACAATTTCTTTTATAGTACTTTATGGTGAAACACTGGGCCAGCCCGTTTTGAAGCTATATCTATGATTTCTCTTGGAGGTTGCTTATCAAAAAAGACTGAAAACCTTTTGAACTAAAATAAACCCCATATATATATATATAATAATGAAATTTTAGAAGTTAAGTCTTTAAGCATAACCTCTTCCAAATAAATAGATCAGACAGGACAGAAGAGGAAAGATATTACATATAGCTCTTCATTCAACAGCTGTGTCCATGCAGATGGGGTCTTAGGGCAGTAGCACTTGGTTAGACAGAGCCCAGTTACACTGTGAGTAGTAGCAGTGCCCAGTCCCCTCTGGGTCCTCCCAGCTACTCCAGGGACCTGTCTGCTCCTTGTTCTTCACAGGTGACTCTGAGCCAGGGCTAGCTTTCCAGTCCCTCTGATCCTCTTCAAGGTTCTCAGCAGCATCCCAACAGAAGAGCAAAACATCTCTTTATCCAAGGATACCCCTGTACTTCCCCATTTTTTTCTGTTGGATCATGTACCTCTGCAGACCTCAAAGAGGAGGAAATGCTGCTATGCACACCTCTGCTGCACAATGGAACAGGCAGCTCAGTATGAGTTGGGTCTGCTCAAATGACTAAACTTCAGAAATAAAAGTGAGAAACTGGTCTCCATTAGAGTTCTGTTACAACTTAATCTGTTGAAACACAGCACTCCAGTACACATTACCTAAATGCGTTCTGTCACTACTCTGCCTGTTGGCAAAAGCAGAGTTGCTCCTCTTTATCTGGTCTAGACTAAAGACATCCAAGGGTACTGGCCTTTCCGTTTTCTCCCACAGCAGCAGGTTTGTTGAGAAGACACCCTGTGTCCTCCTGTGGGCAGCCAGCCCCATCAGTTTACCATGTCATCCTTCCACTTTCAGGTCTTGCCTCACAGGAAGAGCAAGCTTGTACCTTTATCTCACGTTTAACACATATAGGGATTTCTTCCTATTCCTGTGGAGAATATGCAAGATGTGGACTTTTCTATCTGTGGTCTCCTTACTCTGGAAGCTGTGGAGACCTGCAAGCTCAGGACACACCAACCCTGTCAAACACAGCAATGAGCAAGGAGACAAACCAAACCTGCAGAGAGCACAAAAGCCTCTCAGTGCAGCTCAGCATAAGGAAAAAGCAGAGATTTGTTGCAATTCTGTTTTGTTTTAAACTAAATTGTTTGGGCCATCCATATTCTTTTCAGCTTTTGGTCTCATCTGAGGAAGACAGAGGAAATGAAACCATCAGAGTGGAAGAGGATTTTTAAACCACAAACGCTTTCCCCTTAGAGACCAAAAACATATGTTTGAATTAATGGACCCTTTCCATTAATCATAAAGGGCCCAGGACAGATGCAAGAGAAGTTAAGTTTTTGTCATAATGCATAAACTTCCTCCATCTCTCTTCAGCACTTTCACATGGAAATGATGAAGCCATTTAACCTGAAAAAACTGACCTGACTTGAATCCTGGACCAGAACTCACATACACATTAACTTCTGTTTTTGGCATCCAGATATGATTAACTCTTCTTCTGTCCATTTTCACATGCTCCTTCTTTTAAGATTGCTGAAAAAACTACTTTAATGTTTAGTTATAAGTACAGAAGTGGGGCTAAATATGAAACATATGCCTCTCTTTATCATGGCCAGCCAGGATCCAGAGATGACCCTTTCCCCTGTACCTCAGTATTGTCATTCCCATTCTGGACATACAATTACCTCTATGCCAAAGGCACTGAACTTTATGTTATGGATTCTGCCATAAAAGAAACACCAAGACACAGTCTGACAGGCTGCTTAACCCTTTATGCAGCTCTAGTCCTTACCATGGAAGGCTGGCAAATCAGACACTTGAATTTTTTTTCTACCAAGTCTGAAAATAAAGCCTTCACAGCCCTGCATAGCTGAAGAAGATGCTGTTGAAGGACAATCAAGACTGAACTCAAAAATATGAAACTATAAAAAAAATTAAATTAAAATCCCAAAGGTCATGAACATACATCTAATTTTCAGTAAAAAAAGGTGAATGAATATTTAAAGTCCCCAGTCTCAAATTCAATCAGTATTATTTCTGTAGCTAATAAAAGCTCAAGATACAGATGGACAAGAAAATTCACATCCAAGCTTTCATTTTCCCCACTCTTTCCAACAAATTTTAGCTGGATTGTGTTTCCAGATGAATTATCACACTAATTCCCTGTGGGAATTGCACCCTTTCTGAAATTACTAAGATACAGCTACAAGAATCATCATTCTCCAAAGAACCAGAGAAATGCCAGGCCTGATACATCTCTCATAGCGTAAAGGTGTGTGTTTAAGGGTTGTGCTTGAGCTGGGTAGGGTGCCTGACTGAACCCAGGTCTTGTGAACTCCGCTCCCGTCAATAGTACTGTAAAATGACAGGTTTTCCCCCTTAACAGTTGCTTCTGTGTGCTTGTGAAGTGGGGACAACCAAGCAGGGTTTATATACTCTAGAAACATGATTGCCTACAATCATGTCACAAAAAGTATAATTTTCTTCATTGTATGATTTCCTGAGCTACTTTGCCCCGTGACATCCAGCACAGAGATAACCCAGGACTTGAGAATTTTTCCTGAAAGCTCAGGTGCCAGCTGTTGCTCACATTCCTGTGCATATATCTACAGTGAAATTCAAGATCATGAAGAACAAAGTTTTAAATTCCACCAATAGGAAATAGCTGACAGTACTCTGGGCATCAGGGCTGCAGTTTCCTTTCTAAAGAATGCCACCTGCCTGTCCCGAGACCACTATGGATGTGCTGTGTCCGGCAAGACTGATTTGTTCCCACATCTTGTGGGCTGAAGCTATGCAAGATCTAGGGCAGGGACGCCCTCAGCACCCTACCCCCTGCCTACAGCTCTGTACGATGCCTGGGACTCCACGGCTCTTTTACAATGCAGGCACTAATTAACAGCCCAAGCGGGCTTTGTGCAACGGTTGCCAAGCCAAGTTCTTTGCCTTGAAATGAATCGCTGGCCCTGCTTAGCTTTTTAAGTCTCGTTTACTGCAATCTACTAAGTTATATCATAGAAATTTTTAGAGGCATGACTCCACTCCACTGTTACTTTTGAACAATAATAAGTCATCATATGCTTGTCCCTATGCTCTGATGAGCTTTGAACTTTAATAAATGATTAATCCTATTTAGAAGTAACTTAGCACTGCCTTAACTGCATCTTTCCATGAAGTGTCACTTTGACATCCTCTGTTGTGTGCATTCATCGCGACTTTCACACGCTATAAATTAAGAACATTTACACATGCAATTAGTGTTAAATAAATGCCCGAAGGACTCCTTGGGGATTAGGCAATTAGATGGCATCATGGAGTACCCTTTGTACTCAAAGCTTACGAAGAAAATCATCTACCCATTCTGCACAAATTGCATACTGGGGTAACCATTGTTTTGGCAGGAAGTGCTCAGATGAGCACTTGAATTCATACACACTGCCTTCTCCCAGCTCTTCTATCCTTCTCTCTTCTCTTAGAAGAGAAATTAATATAGAGAAATTTTTGATCAGGATAGTACTTTATTATAAACTTACTCCTTCCATTAAAAAGCCTATAGGATTTAAGGACTCGAATTATTAATGTAATTTTTAAATTAATAATAAAATACCATGTCTGCAAAAAACAAAAAAAAAAAATAAAAAAAAATACAGCTATATACACCCAGACCATTTGCACAGCCAGTGATAATAGAAACTTAATTCTTTCTTATCTTAACCTCTACTTTATGGTATATGAGAATTGTAATCTGCTAGTGTGGCAAAATATGCAGACAGACAGAGAAACACTTGCCACTAGAGCACCTTGCAAATGGGAGCATGCATTTTATATACACACTATGCACACGCACCTGAAGCTTGCTGAAAATAACTGCAATCATTTGCCCTGCTATGTATATGGTTGCTACTCAACAAAATGATTGGCTAAACACCAAAATGTAGGCTTTGGGAGAAAAAAATGACATTGAATTTTTATTCTTGAAGTTCAAGGCTGAAGAGAATCTACCTCTCATTAATACTCATTGTTCACAGGCAATCTGGAGAAGAGATGCACCTCACCTTGATAAAGTTGTACCTAATTTATGGAATTAGACACAAACAAGAAAGAGGTAGGCACAAAAAAACCCCAACCCACCAACCAAAAAAACTCAGTTACATCTTGAGCATTTAGGGCAGCAAAACTACACCCTTGCCGCCCCCCTTCCCCCCCACCTACACAGGGCATCATATCCTCTGTCCCATCAAAAGCGTGAAGGGTGTAAAAATGCTTACAGAGGTCATCCCCACAGCCATGCATCCTCCCTTACAAAGAAGCTCATTGTAACCAAAGAGCTTCCCGAAGGTGGTTAATTCTGGCATACAAAGAAGGTGGTGTACAAGGTGAACGAGTTGTGGCTGCGTTTCACGGGAGACGAGAGGACTCTGCAGGAGAGTAGGATTTCTAAGTGCCAAGCATTAATAAAAAAAAAAAAAATCAGACCAAGAAAAAATAAAAACAGAGCAAACCACCAAACCCCAAACAACATAAAACAGCTGCAGGGAAGTTGTTTTTCCACTTGATGCAGCCTGTAGAAGTTGTTTAAAGATACCCCTGTGATTGCGAAGTCACCCGCCGCAGTCGGCGAAATCCCAATTCCGGGCTGCCAGCGCCACCTTCTTGCCAAGGAATTCAGCAGCAGGCGCGGGAGCGGCCGGGGCCCGCCCGGCCTCTCGGTGGGTACCGCAGAAGAGGCTCGGTTTGCACCAGCAGGACCCGCCGACCCCGCCCGGGGGTAACGGGCCACCCATGCTCCAGCTCCCGAAGGGGCAAAGAAAGCACACAGGTCATGGGAAACCATTTAAAATTTTTTTAAAAAAAAAGTTCTCTCAGCAACTTCGTTCAATCAGAAGCAAAACATTTCTTGCTCTTAAAAACCACAAGGTATTACTGGGAGTTAAAAATATTGCAATGGTATTTATATGTGGTAGAATGTCATATTTGGTGGATATAGTGTTTTATAATCTTCCCTACTCAGAATCAGCAATTCAGTGCATTGATAAGTAAAGAGAAGACCAAAACAGACATCAGCTCCCTGGAAGAGACACTAAGTTCTGTGCTCATGAATCTTTCAACCCACCAAACAGCATCACTGATGAGAGCCCATGGGGAAACACACACCTTTTCTTCCTGTGTCCAAAGGCTCATGGTTGCGATTCGCGATTTTGTCTGTGTGAAATCAACTAGCAACATTAAAAAAGAAAATACCTCTCTCGAAGAACTTCAGAGTAATGAGTTGTGCCAAACAACTCATAAGTTGTGCTGGTGAGTTACAGCTACAGCACTGAGCTGGCACAATCACAGTGCAAGGAAGGCTATGCTATTTTTTTTGTCTCAAGGTACATCAAATATGATGTGAAAAGAGTATGTGAGAATAACTCCTGAGCCTCTACAGGTTACTTCTCTGAATCAACCATCACCAAGGGGTTCTTCTGATGCCATTTCACAGAATAACAGAATCAGTTAGGTTGGAAAAAACCTCCAAGATCATAGAATCCAACATGTGACCTAACACTACCTTACCAAATAGACCATGACACTAAGTGCCACATCCAGTCTCTTCTTAAATACTTCCATGGACAATAACTCTACCATCTCTCTGGGCAGCCCTTTTCAATGCCCAATCACTCTGTAAAGAACTTCTTACTAATGCCCAACCTAAACCTCTCCTGGTGCAGCTTAAGACTGTGCCCTCTTGTCTACTGCTGGTTGCCTGGGAGAAGAGACCAACCCCCATATAGCTACAACCTCCTCTCAGGTAGTTGCAGAGTCTCCCCCAAGCCTCCTTTTCTCTAGGCTACTAACAAAGTTACCTAATTCCCTGAACTATTTTGGATTTTCTGGTCTGTTAATCCATATACAATTAATGTAATTTCACTTCATTTACCAGACTGCACAAGTAATAACAGCCTAAACATTTGCATACAACTCCTTTTTCAGTTTCTACCTGTGACGGATGTAGAAGCAACAAGGTCCCAAAGCAAAACACTAAGTATTTATGTTCCAAGTGTAACTGATGAGAAAACACACTACAAAGAGATTTTCCTTTACAATACAGTTTTGCATCAGATGATTCAGATAAATATTGCTGGATAATCATTCAAAAGCCAAGGCCCTGAACATATAATGACTTGCTATTCCACTTCTAATTTCAGGATTGTGGGGAGAACAATAACTGCAAAAGGATATGACCTTTTAATTGCATCCAGGAGTCTGTGGCTTTTCTGTCCTGACTGCATGGACTACAGACATTTGATCAATGAGGAGGAGAAGAAGCAAATTCAAAAGAAAAGATGTGCTGATCCACATGAATACAGGAGACAAGTACATTTTTTTCTTGGGTAGACAAAGAAGTTGAACTTCAAGGCAGAGCTGGTGTTAAAACCTGTCTCTCACCTATCTACCAAACTCGTATCATCTTCCTATGAATTGCAGCAACTTCAGAAAAACTGTTAGAGTGAGCTGTCGACATTCTGTTCTTAAAACCTGCTGAGACTGCAGCCAGATTGCCAATATTAGATTTTTATATATAAAAACTTACATACACTTTCACACACCCCTGCAACTAGTTGTTAACTACAGAGGGAGAAAAACGCAAGTGCGAAAATACAAAGGCAAAAGGGAAGCACAAAAACAACAGCTGAGAATTAAATAGTGTTGTCAACTTTTGAAAACTGTTGAAAACATCAATTATTATGAACCATGACTGTATTTCACATCCTCTGCCTTGATCTAGGGAACATTCAGTCCTAATAGATTTAACTGCTTAAAAAGGAGCATCAGTTAAGCTCGCTAGCAAGTGTGCATGCACACCTTCCCTGGAACTCCTCAGCAACTGGCTGAGAAATGCATTTCGCTTGTGTAACACAGACTAGAAGCAGTCACAGTGTGGTGGCCAATGTAAATTCCCACAGTACAACCTGGAACAGCACAGCTAGATCCAGTCTTGCTTCAAAAGCAGAGCAGCACTGATAAGTTGTGAGGCTGGAGGAATACACCAACCTTCCTTTCTGCTGGTCCTGCTGTCACCTCCTCCTCTTTCCAAATCACCTTTACCATCTCTGGGGAAAGGTGCCCATGGAAGAAATTACAACCCCAGGGAGATCATTCTCCCTACACAGAGGTCTGCTCCCACATTTAAAGCTGAAGCCTGCCTCAATCCTGCTCATTTCCTGTTAAAAGCCTCTATATGTACATATATATCTGTATAATATGCATATATATTTAATATCAATCAGGGAAGACAGGACAGTCTTTCAAACTTCCAGTATGTCAACACACTGTACAAACAGGAAGCAGCACTGCAGCAACAGGTCATTAAAAAGACTACATACCAACCAAGAACCAGAAGAGTCATCTAAAATATAAAGAAAAACAAAAGCCAGGCCTTTTCTACCATGACTGGCGTATCTTAAATCTCACAAGTTTCATACTCCCACAGAAGAGAGATGCATATTTCAGGGAACTACCCAAGCAACCAGTGTAATAAATAATCACATATATTCTGGCTGCTTTTTCCCATAACATCTTCCCTATCACTTAGTTGTCTGCTCCTTTGCTATCGCCTTGATAGACACAACACTCCTACAGAGGTGAGGAGAGATGCTCAGAAAATGTTTTTCTCTCCTTTGATAGGAGCCTTTCCTTGACAGAGGCAATATGAAAGCAGAAGTCTGCTTTTTCCATCTTGCAGGCTTTCATCTTTTCCCTCTCCTTGCCTTCTACCTTGAAATGACATTACAAGGAAAGTTATGGCAGATTAGTTTCCCGAGAAGCTGAAGTGTGATAGTCAAGATTGCTGCCAGCTAGAGGGAATTTAATGGGGGGTAAAAAACAGAGAAAAAAACCCAGAACCACACGGATTCTCATTCATGACAAAATGTACCCAGTATAAGATAAAGCTCAGCATTTGTAGTATTGCTGTAAGCACTCTCTTCTAGAGAGAACCCTTATTAGTATTTCCTATCCAAGCAATCGGCTGAAGCTGCTATACTCTAGTAACATCTGAATGGCAGCTTTATTTCTTTTTCATTTTTTTTAAAGTGAAATTAAACCCACTTTACTTCCCCCAGGTATTCACCATTTTATAATCCAAGCTGTCCCAGTACAGCACTATCCACACAACTGGCTACATTTTTTAACATCTGCTTTTCATTTTCTTAACAGGAAACCAACACAATTTCCATGACAAAGGAGGATTCTGGTGTTATACTCTCATTTATCTGTCACGTGTACACTTGGCAGCATTTGATCTTTATTCTCTAGACACTTAAGAAATAATCTAGGAATTACTGCCTCTTGACAATGCAAACAAATAAGGCCATCTATAAATAAACCGCAACGAGGATGGGGGAGGATTGCTTCGCACCCGCGGAGGGGCTGCCTCAGGGTTACTTCTCGTTTATTTTTTTGTCCATTGCTGGGTATCAGCTCACCTTCCTTTCTGAGTCTTTTTGTGCAAGCCAATGCACGGGGAAGAGGAGCCCTCACGAAATGCACATCTGAAGAAATTGGTTGGCTTTTCTTCCCCCCTTCTTGCCAACCTCCCTGACAGAGAGCTGCGTTTAGTGGGACGAGGGAAGGTGACATCCCAGTGGGCAGCACGGTCCCTGCAGCCCCCTCCGTGTATCTGTGCCAATGGCAGGCAGGATTCACTTGCCAAGTGCTGCTCAGAGAAGAGAGAAAAAGGGTTTTCATGAGCCATTTAACTTTAACTCCACCCCACCAATTTAACTTTGAAAACCCAAGAAGTGTGATATTCTTTAAATGAATTGCAGGCACAGAAACTCAGTTTAGTTTATGCTGTTCTCATGTAGGACACTTTCACTAGTACCCACCATATGCCACCCTTTTTCCTTTTTTTTTTTTTCCTTCTTCTTTTAAATTTCACTGTTTGTAGCATCTCTCCCTGACTGTTCTTGTTTGGCTTGGGCTTGATCCAAACAGCTATGGGAGGAAACAGCCAGGACACCTATTGACTTACATAAAAGTTGAATCAGGGCCATGGGCAGTAATGGATACAATCCACTGAAACTATTTTGAAGACTCTGAAATTAATATCGTTCCCCTGATATACATGTTCCTAATATGACAGGTATTTTTTAAAAAGAACAACCTTTACTTTTTCCTCTCTCTTCCTTTCTATGTGAATATTTTTCTCATTATATAAGTTTGTAAAGAAATCTTCAGATTCCATCAAGGAGAGCTTTTATAAGGAAATAATTTTGAGATGGAAAATTAAAGACACTAATTGAAATTGTTCCAGTTTAATATCCTCACTGCTAAATTATGAGATTGATCCTTCAAGTGCTTCATCACAGGTGGGATTTTCTTGGAGGCCAAGAGCACAAATCAGATGAATGCATGTTCCAAAGTCATTTGTAGACAGATGCAATTAAAATAAAATGGCATATTGCCTACCTCCCCATAGCATCCAAAGGCTGGAGTTGCCTCAGATTTCTACAGAGTTAATGAGAGTTAGGAGTCTCAGTATAGAAACTAAAGCAGCCTTTGAACAAGGAGACAACTGACAAAAGCATGTTCAGCATGCAGCTACTTGAAAATGCCCAAGAGAAAATACTAAATGTAAGATATTTATCCCTCACAGGGTTTCTGTTCATCACTCTTTGTTACAAGCAAGGTCATCTTTCCCTATTTGAGATCACCAGCCTGGGATGTCACTTGACAAAAGGCCTTGTTTTTCAAAAGCTCAAGCAGAGGTCAGCCTTTTAAGTGACAGTGGGTACCAAAAGCTACGTTAATGTAATAACTCAGTGGCTGAAGTGTTGCCCTGGGAAGTGGGAACACAGATTATATTTCCCTTTCAGCCTAGGGTTGTTCACATATGTGAGCCATCAAAAACCGTCCAGAGAGGTAATAGGCCCAAAAGAGTACTATCCAGACATAGACCAAGAATAGCTCTATTTTTATATTAAAACTTATATGTATTCATCTTACTTCAGCTCATTTCCTTATTCAAAAAAAAAAAAAAGCTATTTTTGTCTAAACAGACCTGTTTGAGTCTTGCCAAACTACAACAATCAAACTTTTTTAGAGCAGAGATGTGATACCAGAGGTAGTCTTAAAAAAATTAAATATTAAAATTCCAAGAAACTCCACATTTTGTAAGCTCCCTAAAAACAGAGAAACAAAAAGCTTAATCAAATTGGGTCATTTCTAAAAAAAAGCTTGTGTTGGCTCCAGAAATTAACCTCGTCCTTCAAAAAAAACCAAGAAAACTCATTCAGGATCTGCACTAATATTTCAGTTAATAGAAGGGGGGGGGGAGGGGGGACAAGAATAAAAAGAGTACTAAAAGGGGTTTTTTTTCTTCCTCTTTTTGTGGCTGTTAAGCTCATGAGCAACCTCACTACATTTTCTGAGTATTTCTATTAATAAGTGCTCGATATTGTAAAGCAATTATATATAGTTTGGCCTACAAGGAGCATAGTAAAGACATCTGGAGAAAACTACAACCCTTCTAAGTATAAATACTACTATTTGTTCATTTGTTGTCATGTCTGTCACGTTAAAAATACACTCAAGCAACAAGCTGAAACTTTGTGGGAAGAACACCAGCAAAGACCTAGAAAAGGTTGTAACACTATGGCCAACTGAAGAAGTAAAAAAACCCCCTCTTTAACCTCTTTCGGTAGTTTCTTTGCATTTTAATATATCTATTTTATTAGCTAAAGTAACATTTAGCAATTTAAATATGTCACAGAGAAAGAATAGATAGAAGAGGTAGAAAGTAACAGTGCCTGACAGGCAATTTTCTATTTAAACACTGTTATTTATAGGAAATATTATATTTTTTTGTGTTAGTAAGGAAAATTTTAACAACATACGCAGTTTTAGGTGCATTCAAGTCAAGATTTCTTCTGTAAAGAAACAACAAGTTATTCAGGCTCAGTTCAAGAGTAATTTGCCCATGACTGAGATGTTATAATGATTCATGGAAAGCTATGGATCGAATGTCTTTCTGTTTGCCTTCATGGGCTGGCTCCATACTAGATTTCACTGTCAGTGACCTCCAGTCTTCCCTTTAGTTAAACCGTAGAGTAGCTGATGATGGAAATCTTATGGACATTGTATATTATGGGAGACGCAGTCCAGCTGTGAAGAGTAAGCAGCAGAAAGTGACTTCTAGTTAGCAGTCTTCAAGCTTGTTTTCCCTTCCTTCAAACCTCACAGATCCCAACCATTTTTCACTTGACTAAATTAAATGTTTTCCCCTATGAGCAAAATGATTAAATAACGTTATTGGTTTAAAAATAAGACTATGCATATTGACTACTCTTCTAACCCAAGTGGTATGTCCTTTCTGTGGCCACTTCTAGTAGTCTGTGCAAAGTACAGCAGTTGATCTTTGTCTGGCAAACAACAATGGCACTTTACATCATTACTTCTGACTAACACTATCCTTATAACCTTTGTGTTTGTTGGCTCCATACAAGTGCTGCTATTAGGAGAAATCCTGCAGTGCACTTGTTCCTTAGGACCTCGTGAATGGGGATTCCTATTAGGGTTACTAATTGAAGATGAAGCAAAAGGAATTTATTCAATTGGTTCCTCCAGATCCCAAAACTTATGCTTTTATAGAGGAGGTAAGTTCTACTATATCTAGTCTAATAACTAGAACCTTAGAATAAAAACAAGCCTAGAGTATCATTCCATTATCCTGTCTCTGTCCACTGCCAAAGCAAGCATTACATCAGTTGCTATAGGCACATGTGTGTGCACTCTCCACAAGCATTTACAAATGTGACTTTAAATAGGGAATGTATGAACATATGTATGTGTGTATAGAAAATGAACTGAGCATGTGGCTCTCAGACAGCCTTTCCTGACATCTAACTATGGTAACGAATGAATCATAACTCCATCAAAAATTTCTGCCTTCAGACTAATGGAAAATGCTATGTTATTTTTGGCTTATGTCAAAGAAAAGCAGGATGATAAAAAAGTGGGTACAGTAAAGTCTAAGTTCATCCTTATTTTCATCTGTACGCATCTTTTGGGATCTTTCTAGGGTCTCTTTCATAGACTCAAGAACCATACTTCACATTTGCATTTATTGTTTTTTATCATACTGCTGATGTGAAGAACTCATTTAGGAATGTGCAGTTTATATATTTTATATACATATAATAAGTATAATGATCTACAATTTGATTCTATGGTCTGTATAAATATTCAACAGTCAGAATACAAAAACAGAATCTTTGAGCAAATTATATAGAAAACTTAATATTTTACTTTATTTTTGTACCATTCTTCATCCATATTCAAAGGTTGGAACTTAATCCTAAAAGTGAAATTACACAGAGCTTTTAACTTAGCTACCATAAGAATGAATTCCAACAATTAACAGAAATAGCTTTCTTATTTATCTCGTCACCCATACTCCCAAAGATATCTCACTAGTACTGCTATCCAGAGGAGAAAACACATGTAAAGGGCAGACAGCTGAAGTCACTGATTGATAGAAGCTTCTCTGCTCTGAAACCCAGTTTCTTCTCTGTCAAATGCTGATGAACTAAAAATACAATACTTTACTGTATGATGCAGTTAAGCAGTTCATGTGAGGATGCAAAACTTTCTTAGAGTTTCAGCCAACTGTCTGGACTATGAAAGTTGTTTCGGGGNGGGGAAGTCATCTGTGAGACTATAATAGTAATTAGCAATTAGTGATTATGAGACTTCAGGAGTAGAGAAGGATAAGTTATGAATCACAGCTGGCACCTTCTTCCATATCCACAGACCTATACAAACAGTACATCCTTGACATACTTTATCATCAAACCACATACATATTGCCATCCTTTCTAGCCTCCAGGCATGACTACAAGCAGGCTCACTAATTTTTCAGCTTTAAATCTTAGTCTTAACACCCACTTTTATGACCAAAAATCCACAGGCTAGTCTGGCACAATGGAGTAGGTGCAGAGAGTCAGATGATGCAATAACTTGATCAGCACTGACTTTCCTGCTAAATCCTTTATGTCATAGGTAACGAGGAATATTTGTTATGGCCTCTGGCAAAGAAGAGTGCTTTGATGAAACAACTTCAACAAAGGAGATACTGACTTTCAGCCTGAAGCAAGATATCTCTGCATTCATGCTAAGGCTTGGGTCTTTCTCCTGTGGGTAGAACAAAAATGCTTCTACACATGGGCTTCATTCCTACAGTTGTCAGTGGAATTTCATTCTTCTTAATCTAGAGCTGAGTTTGATCCACAGAGAGCAAAAATAAATTTGCTCGTCCAGTTTTCAGCAGCATACCAGGCACCAAAAAAAAACAAAAAGAAAGAAATGGTTCCTATTAATGATTAAATGAGAAACTTTTCACATCCTCACCCATGCAAGTCTTTGCAGATCTTTTTGGCATGACATTGAAAAATAATAAAAAAATTGTGTAACTGCAGCTGCTTTTCCTTTAGACTGAAAACTATATTTTCAGTTAGTAATGTTTACACATTTGGATTAGAAAAAAGTTGAAAGAGTTTCACTCTAGCAATTGAGTCAATATATAACATGCTCCTGCTTGTATGGAAGAAGTAAGCATACAAAAACCTGCAGAGAGCTTGCAGGGGTAATGAATGCTTGCATGTAGAATCTGCCAGGGGGTAGATGGTGGGTAACAGAGCTCACCTGCAAATTACTTTGTATGCCAGTTGTAGTCTTTGGATTATGCTCTGTCTAAGGCTGCATTCCAATCTGCAGCACTCTGTCAGTACAGGAACATGGCACTCTCAAATACAGTATTGGCACAGCTTGAACACAGGGTGTTCAAGACTTTAATAAAACTAAACCAGCTACAGCAATAAAGAATAAATTTGATGAAGTGACCATGTCTCCATGGGACACTTTGTCTGGGACTGTTGCACTGGAGCCATGCCTATTTGCATGCAGACTGACAGAGCTGACAGGTATCCCTGGTGCAGAGCTAGCCTCAAAGGAAATGAAGACAACTGAGAGGGAAGTTCATACTTGAAAACTGTCCAGCATTAAGTACAGTAATTTTATAGTGCAAAATCTGAAGTGCTTTGTCTATTCTACTCAAGGAGCCTCAAGAGCACCAAAAGCACTGGGGATCAAGTGGCAGGACAGTTAACCTTCTATGTAGTTAAACCTTCTCCCTACTCTAAATATGTGCCACGTCTTACTGTCTGGTGGGTGTTGCTCAACCTATGCTGTTCCTTGGAGATTGTCCAAGGACTTCCTAGGAGACTGCCAGTTGGCACAGCTCAAAATCCCACCAGGAAACATGCTAATTAAAACAGTATAGGGCACCTGCAAAAGAGTGCTCAAAGCTATGAGCAGGACCTGTTGAGTTTCCTGGTTCAGACTTAGCCTTTACATGCACCACTGTAATAAGTTCATGAACACTATACAGCACATAGTTTATCTTGGAGATCTATAGGAAGTGTAGCCCACTTTTGGTTCTTAGGCATCTGTACATCCAGCAGCCCAAAGGCCCGTGGGCACTGCACTGGAATTCTAACTTCACATGATGAGTGAACTGTTTTGAGTTATTTTTCTGTTGCTGTCCAGACAGCAACAACTATTGAAAACAGTAGTGAAATGCTTGTCCAAGATACCTTTATAATATTTAATTTACTTTGAAAATAGTTTCAAAATCCCTATTAATTCAGATGCTACAAGAAATGCAAAATTGTCAGCTACACTTTTGCCACTAGAAGTATTTTTCAAGCATATTTAATACAAGTGAATTTTTTTCTTTTTCATGGAGTTAGTGAAATATAATCATATACCTTTCACAAAATAAAAAGCTTGGCAATAAAGAATTTTCTGAGCTAGAAGATCTCACCTGTGTATGCATATGAACCTGGCAAGCAGTGAGATCAACAGCTGGATGAAGATTTTCACAGAGTTTCACAGGCTAAGGGAAGCAGTTTTTTGACAACTCACACACATTAAAGAGTCTAACTTCAGAATTACATATAGGTCTCCATGCTCATTGCACTTAGTTCTCAGCCTCCAAAATATACAAGCTACGTACTGTATAACAGAAATGTCAGTACACTGTCACCTGCTGAGGTCACTTAACTTGTCATTGAAAAATCATCACTGCCTGGGTATCGAAGCTTATAAACTGCACTGCTCTGACCCCAAAAGATTAGCATGTGACTTAAAAGTTCAGGCTGCAGATGTAGAACAGTTCTCAGAAAATACAGAAACACAAAAACAATGGAGATTGAGGCAGATTTCTGTTTAACTGCTTCAAGCCTTCAGTCAAAGCAGAACTAGCTAAAGAGTTACATCAGACCATTAAGTACCAGTAGAGTTTTAATAAACCATCCTTCCAGGACAGGGATTTCACTGAAGGTTCCAATTATCCAAGATGCTTGCTCTCTATTAAGTTACATAACTTTTGATTAACTAACAGCTTTCAAAGACGACCCTTACACAAAAGACTTTTCTACCTAACTTCTGTAGACAATTTTTTCTGTGACAGAGTATAGAATTACTTTCTCCTTGTATTTCCACAAATAACATTTGAATTATATTAGAGTGTTTTGATCCCATCAAATTGAAAGCACAAAATAATTAGCACGAGGAAACACTTTGCATTAGTGGTATAGGTCTGTGAACATGATACACATGAAATATACAACACAGGTATTATGATAAGAACAGGAGAAGCAGAAGATGAAGTCAGGACACTATACTGCCCACAGAGCCAATCCAACCATAACAGTATACCATTATAGCCAACTTACTCTAAAATGGACCAGCGTTTTGACTTAGTTGTCCCCCAAAAAACCACAGCAAAAAAAGAGATCATGCACTTGTACGTTCATATCAGCTTTCTTAACAAAAAGCAAATAAATAGACAACCCCCCCAAACAAACAAACAAACAATCCAACCCCTCCAAAGCAGTATTTCACTTACTTCTTCCTTGCCAGGATGTGAAGGCCACAAATGGTGAGATTTGAATTGTGCAGTCATCTTATTTTCCAGTGCCAGAGATAATAAAGGGATGGGAGAACAGTGTTGTAGCATATAGTTGCATTGTGCTCCTTTTCCCATTATACCAGAATAATTAGCAAAGTCTTTAGACTTTCGACTAATAAAAAACTGTAACACATAGATACAAATGTGAAAGATCCTGATTTATAATCCCCTTCAAAATACTATAGATTTTCCAGCAATTCCTGACTCTTTTTAGCATGCACAAACCATCATACAAGCCCATACCTTGTCACCATTTTCATTGTAGTCCTTTAGCATCGCTGCTACCTCAGCAGAAACACTGGAGCAAGGGAAGAACCATTTGAACATGAAGAAGCAACATCTAAAAGGTGTAATAACTTCTCTCCAATCAATCAGTATAAAGATCCTGAATTTCACACAGCTTTGCAGATTGAATGGTCATTTACACATTTGTAAACCATTACCAGCTGATGAGGTAGCATTTTGCACCCACTTTGCACTGACTTTGAGTAAGTGTAAATGACTATGCAAGACCAAAGACGTTGGAGGAGGACACAATAACTCAGGTGTTTCAAATCCTTGATTATGACAGGACTAAAATCCATGTGTTCCTCCTAAAGGATCACATGAGCTAAAAGTTTTGATATTTAAACCCAGAATTGAAATATCTGCAACACAGAAGGTGTTGAAGTATGAACCATCAGAGAAATACTTACTTAAAAGCATACTAAGATATGTCAAAATTTTTAATTCTGTTAGCACACTACTTGGAGACTCTAATGACTGTATACTCAGCTAGTCCTTCTGAGAAAGAATTCAGGACACTAAATTAGCCAGAACACCATCCCAGAGGCAGAAAAAAAGGAAAATAAGCAAACAAACAAAAAGCTACAAACCCCCTCACCAAGTACTTTTCTTCTGTGTTAGCAAACTGAACCAATTCATCAAAGGATTAGAGAAAAAATAGATGAAGCTAGCTGGACTGGACCACAAGCCTGACTACCAGGCTAAAGAGTGGCCAAAAGGAAAAATAACAGCAGTGAGTCACCAGATCTGCTCTCTTATCAGAGCACTCCGAAGTACAGTGGAAGGTTGGGAACACTGAGGTGATGAAGCTATTCTAACAGGCAATTTGAATGATATAAGACAGACATCATCCTAATTTTCAACCTGATTCTTTCTTATTTATTCATAACCCCAGTGCAGAGGTTGAATGTGCTAGAATGCATTGCCAGTTCTCCACGTTTGAATGTCCAGGTCATGCACAGAAAAACTACATACTAAGGGATCTTAATGTCTTAAGTGGGCACAAAAAGAACTATATGTAAACCTTTGCTGTCAAATGTGGAGATCTGCTGTTTCACCTACAGTTAGTTTACACCAGCTCTTCAGGTAGAGAGTGGCTGTGGCCTGTCCCATCACTGTTCCCACTCCTTAACCCACCACTGTGTCCTTCATGTCAGTGTGGCTGTTTGGGTGGCTTTGCAGTAAACTTTGTGTCAGAACAGAGAGTACCACTTTTGAAAGTCATGGTGTCTTATGCTTATGTAAGTGTATTTGAAATTGTGCCTTAAATCTCAGGAAGCAATAATTGTCCAAAGATATTCCTTGGAGCTAGGAACCAGGAGCCTGGTCATACCTGGGGGCTCTTGGATGAAATACAAGGATGTACAAACAAATGAGTGTCGTCAATTTATACACAACTAGCATAAGTGCAAATAAGAGCATTAGGAACAAGATTATGGTTGTAGCAGTAGACAAAATAGTTCAGAAGAATTATCTGGAGGACATGAAGGCTTATGTTCATTCAGGGTAGTTTTCTCACATGAGAAGGAGCCATCCATCCCAAGAACCCATTGTGTAAACTTATCTCTCCTCCTGCTCTCCAGAGAAGCTCTTCCTGCTATGACAAGAAGGTAAGTTCTCGCAGACCTGTTTGAAGGCTACCACAGTCGGCTGGGCCAGGTATGCTAAAAGCCCCAAGAAGAACAGGTGGTATATCTTCCCCAGACCTGGTGTTTTGTACACTGTTAGGTTTAATGTTCTTTAGTTTTTTTAGTTTTCTCACCTTTGGAAATAAATTTTTTTTAATCTTTCCACTCCTGGCATTTTGGGGGTGCCTTTATCTTTCTTCACAATGGTTAAACTGCTTCATTGAATTTCATAGGTTTTTCTTTAAATTTCTTCATGCTATGCACTGCAAATCTTCTCTAAGGAGTGTCTCTGCTTTTCTATGAAGACAGCAGGATCAGGCCCTACTTCTGACCAGGATCATTAGAGAGAACATGGGAAGAGGGGAGGAAGTTTTCTCCAGGAAAGTGTATAAATTATCCATGGCACTATATGAAACAGAAAGCCCATGGAGCTTCTCTGTACCAACAGTTGCACAGCTGAAGCTCTTTTTGGCTGGTCTGCAGAGATTGACTGTATTTTTTTAATACTGTTTTATCACTTGTCCACAAAAAAATCACTTAGACTGAAACCTGACATTCTAAGATATGAAAGAGAGTTTGAATGGTTTCACCAAAGTCCTTTAAAATAAAAAAGAAAGGAAAAAATAAACAAGTATGTTGCATTTAATTTTAACTTAAACATGCACAAGGAAAAACAAACAGGCTTCCTAGTTTGAACTATCTTCCCTCCCCTTGTGCTTGTCTAACTTAAACAAGCTTTTAAATAAAATATATTTTCCAGACCCTTAACACCTTTGCATGAATTAGGCATTTCTGGAATTTCTGATTTAAAATTGAAATGGCTGGGCAGGAAATACAGCAGAATAAGAACACAAGCCCTGTGCATTTTATTTATAGCATCTTTTATTATGTATATCAATATTAAAATCTCTCTATAAAGTTTAATTAAGGAGTGAAATAATACTACATGTAAGATTACCTCCCCACTGAAGTGTTCTGTTGGTTTTTGGTTATGGCAGGGTACAGCACATCACAAGAGCAATGCCCCAGTTTGCCATTAAACAGCCAGAGTATTTCTTTGGGCCACAAGACAGTAATGTATGTAACTGTGTGGCTAACTTCAGTTATGCAACTAATTAAATTGGTTTCACATGCTTTATGTTAGCTAAGTTCTCAAACATTTTTCCAGACTTGAACTGAGCTCAGTTTTGTGCAGAGGTCCTTCTTTAATTGACTGCCAGATCTGCCATAATGGGAGAGTACTACACATACTGGTGAGTTCCTAAGGCATGAACAGATCTTACAAAAATTGTGAGAGAAAAGACAAGTATTAAGAGGCTGTCTCTTCAGGTAAGAGGAATTGTACCTAACCATGATCACATTCATTAAAATATCTTGGATTAGTGTAAATTTGGGTTTCCTGGCTCCGGTATGACAGAAGTCTTTACTTGGAGGGTTTTTTGTTTTGTTTTGTTTTTTTTTCTCCCTTCTTAATTAATTTAACATGTACTTGCTTTAGTTTAATTATGGAGCAAATTTTGAATGACTATAAATCCTTGGAGTTTTACTACCTAATTAAAAATATGTTCCTGTTCCACACATTGATGGGAAACTCATGTCTCAAAGGGTTAATTAACAGTCTTTACACATTCTGTATTTAGTTCAGGGTACAAAGCCAAAAACATAAATAATGTCTTAGACGGAAACAGGAGGTGCAGATGGTTTTTAAATTTGGTTCTTAGTGCATTTTACACAAGCCAGAAATATGTACTGTATGAAACTGAAACAATGACTCAGTTACCATACCTAACATGCATTTATATTTAAAATTGTCTTCCCCTTTTGCAACTTCTTATCTATTAGGCTTCTAAACCCATAATCCTAAATTTGCTGCAGTCAGAAGTCTACAGAAGAAGCTTAGAGAGAGAAATGCAACAAAGATCTTGTAACCGAGACAAATGATAAGTATGAAACTACACGGTTGTGCACATAGCAGATAATCATCTGAAAAAAACCAAAATTAAACACTGGGGTGACAACAGAAATTAGCACACTGATTTACAATCTCTCCATTTACAAAGCAAACACCCTATAAAAGAGCACTAATTTTGCATTAACTTTAAATGAAGCAGAATTATTAACTGACACTACCAGCTTAAAAGAGAAAACTTTTATGAGAAGCAAATGCTTAAAATAAATCCATTAAAAAGATACATGAACACTGCTTAACCCACACAAGTAATGCTAGTCCCCCGTCACCAGGTATCGCTTACACAAATATGCTATTGAAGAATGGGAAAAGGACCTGGTAAAAGCCGACATTAATGGAGACAGCTGAGTGAGACCATTGACTGAGGGGCTGCTAATTAGGTAAAAGTGTTCGCAGTGGGACAGTCGCAGAGAAGGAAGCATGAAATGAATACAGAAGACAACCAGATCATCTCATTCCCTGTTGTTACTAGTTATTCTGTCCCAACAACTAAGTGGCCTTGGATACATACGTTTTTGTCTCACTCTAATGTCTCTTAATGGGATTTTAAATATGCTCTAAAGGTGTTATGAAAGTGAGTTAATTTTTAACAGGTGTTTTATAAGAGACCCATTTGGTCTGTTTACACATTTGTAGAATGCCAATTACACATGCTCTCCAAGTATAAATTGCAATTTAGGATTGCAGTGGTCTTGGACATAAAATACAAGTATTCCTACAAACCACCTATACCTAAACTAATACTCCACTTCAGAACTGCAGCTCCAGCTAAATTACTTGTCTTCCCATGTCAGAACATTCACCTCAAAAAGGGGGCTCCAGTCTGTGGTTTCGGAGCAGAATATGAACAATTCTCTATATATTTGATTTAAAATTGAACAGCTCATTGTTTTTTATGAGCTGACTATTAGACACCGTGGTCCTATTAAGGGTTCCTCGTTCATTATGCTGACAATTTTCGGAACACACATCTAATCTATCTTCAGCTTTTAAGTCCTTCAGTGAAGAAGCAACCTTGATACCTCAGTGTCCAGAATCCAAAAACTAGGATCTGTAGTTTGCCAGCTCCTCTCAGGAGTATGGTTATTTTGTTTAGAACCAATCTGCTTCTAACTCACTTAGACATCATCAAATATTTTCTGTAGCTAATGGCTAACATCTGGAATCTGACTTAAGAGGAGGAGATCATAAGGATAATACCTCAGATGAAAATGGGGAATGCAATAGTCACATTTTCATGCATTTCCAATTTTGTGCCAAGTACTTTTTGTTCTAGCATTAAAGAAATATCCATCAACAAAAGACATGCTTCTCCCTCTGTACAGAATAGTAGTTTCTCCTTTCTGCTTTATTCAGAAAATGGTAAAAGCATGGCACCATGCCCTAGCTAGAGTCAGTAGTATTCACTGAGAAAACATTTTTCTACTTCTTCCAAGAGAAGGAAAACACTTTGGCAGGACAGAGCGGGTAAAATCAGTCCTGGATGCCATGGCTAAGGTCCAGGCCTCAGTTTCCCTGTAAAAGGGGAAGCTGAACACAATAAATATTATTTTCAGCCCCCATGCCTATGATGAGGAGACTCACACTGCCTCTGCCCTGTGTGTGTGCTAGAGGACTACCTACTATTGTCCTCCTTTTTCCTCCTCCCACTTCTAGGTGAGTGTCAGAAGCTCAACTCCCTGCCATCCCTAAGACAGCAACATTGCCCCACTTGCAGCACAACTATACTCTAGTGCCATAGCAACAATACGGCAAATCATAACTTACAGGAGAAGAGAGATTTTATTTTAAATCAAAACTGATTTCACACACTCATACTCCCACCTTCACTAAGGAATGCTAAGGTTTGTTGTACATGAGTGGTCTGCCCAGCATACATGCATCCAGGTGCTCACATCCTGGTGTCTTGTCCAGGCTTCTCTGCAGTGACACAGAGGACCTGTCAACTATCAACTGCTCCTCATGTCTCCTCTTCTTCCGCAGTTGGCAGACTGGTGCTGGTTTTAGATGTGCCTTTTTGCACTCTTCAGGGGATGACACTGATTAATTTCTGCAGCCTGTTCCACCTCTGTGAGTCATCAGGATTTACTCATTCTGTCTCCCAATCTGGGTGTCTTGAAAAGCTACACACATATGTGATAGCATCCTGATGACCTGCTAATCCAGCTGCCATTCTTGCAGCCCTTCTCAAGCTGTTTACTCATTTTGGTATTTCTGCATCTAGATTTACCCATTTACTCTCCCAAGATGCTCATTTTAACATTTCTAGTATAATTCTCCACATTCTCCACCAGCTTTGGTGGCTCATTTCTAAGCAGTATATGGAACTTTTCTGTTGCAGCTTCTGTGTAACCAAAATGCCTTGGTCAGCAGGATTCAGCCTTTTTGGTTATGTACAAGGGAAGGCAGCAGAGCCCTGCCTGTTATTCTGGAAATGAAGTACACCCACAAAGGATACAGCCCCAGTAATTTATATCAGCTGGTGATGCTGAACATATGGGAAATGAAGAGTAAATTTGGTGCACTGGATAGAGCAACACTCCATAGCCAGAACAAGGGAATTCAGTGAGATCAGAGGTAATAAGTGTAGGAAGGAAAACAGAAAGAACTCCTGCTCTGTACTGTGCTTGCTATTTCAGGTTAGCCCCTGAAGAAGATGAAAGAAAGAATTAAAGTAATATCAGGTGAAGAATAAAATGTGTGGTAAGGGAAGTTTCTTTCAAGCAGAAATATCTCTGAGCACTCTGGAGGGAAGATCAATTTCTCACTAAGGGGAGTGCAAGTTTAAAATAGAAGACTAGGAAACAATGTTTGTGGTAAACAGAAATACAAATTACTGAATATCTTGCATGTGACATTATCTCATACAACTGTTCTTCATCAGAATACCACAATAATAGAGACAGAACCACTGGCTCAGTTCTCAGTGCAATGAGGTTTCCAGGATAAGGACTGCTGGAGGCATATATGTAGGCAGCCACTCACTATTCCTCTTGTAGCAACAATCTCCTTATTTATGTTCTTGTCTGACAGTAAATACCTTAGGGGGTCCATGTGGGACCTAACTGCACACCTGAAATTTAAAGCAGTGGTGTCCTTCAGCACGAGTCCAAATCCTCTACTGTAATGTATAGAGAAATATCTAGATTTTATCAGGGTCCGAGGGCTGCTGTAAGATATATGGAAATAGAATGCTTACAGTGGATCAAATGTGGATAATTGGTAAGGAAAGGAAAAAAGTGGGGAAAAAAGGGTGAAAAAGAGGACAAGAAAAAGGGAAAAAAGGAAAAGTGAAATAAAGAAAATATGAAAGCAAGGTAATGCAGCAAGGTAAGGAACAGAGAACAGAAGAAGCAAGAGAAATGGCTGTTCTGTCTCTTAACTCTCTGACATTAATGCCATATTCCACATCTATTACAGCATCTCTCAAGTATCTTGCTCAGTTTTGCCCTTATTGCTCTATCCACTCCCCAGCCACCACTTGAGGCAAATAATTGCTTCCCTTTCCCTTCACGTAGTTAGTTTTAGTTGAGTTCAGATTTTTCCAGCCTGTTTAGCTCTGTTGAACCCATCCAACAAAAATATAGGCAGATTTATCTGGGATAATATAGACATTTCAGTACTAACTGCCTAATTTCAGGGTTCATTTTTGCTACCCACCAAACCTTATGCATTTCATACTATTATAATCGAACCACGAAAATTATAGCTAACTTTGGAGCAATGCTGGGGATGGATGAGAGAGAGGAGGGAAAGAACCCTGGAATTACAAAATTACCTGCACAGTCTGGTCAGAAAACTGATGATTTTCCACATCTTGCCTTGTAGAAAGAATATATGTGAATACAGTGATTTTTTTTCTTTAGGTGTCCACTCAGGATTGTTGATTTTGTTCAACTTGCTGCTTCTTTTTTTTTTTTTTTTTTAATCCCTTTCTTTACCAATTTGCTTAGCTGCTATATCTAGAAACATTTGACATTCTGAGTAACACAGACAGAAATGTCTGTTCTGTGAAAAGAGTAAACATATTCTGTTTTCTACAACTCATTAATGATTTTTTTCCAGTCTAGGGCATGAATCCAAAAGATAGCATTCTGAGCCTAGCCTGACTCCATTTCCATATATACCAAATACACTTTGTGCCTGATGGGAAGGAAGACAGTTACACAAGTAAATTAAAAAACAGTCATCTAGATGGAGGGAAAAAGGGGCTGTCCATTTTGTATGTAAGTGAGGATTGAAAGTGAAGAAAATATATGGTGTTATATATACAAATTGCTCACCCCTTGAATTCTTTAACTATTCCCCCCCTTTTTAATAAATTATTATTCACCTCTTGCAAGAAGTGACTTTTTCGTACATAGAAATCATAGACCATATCCTTCTTGTATCCATTTTCCAGTGTTTCCACTTCAAGGCAAAATAATAAGAGAATATATTCCTAGAAAGATAGGAAATGATCTCATAGTACAAGACTCTGAGCCACAACTTCTCTTTAGCAACAGAATGTTTAATGAGCCCTGTAAATTAGGTTTTGTTGTAAAAAGAATGCTTTTATTTTGTCTTTTACTTGCTGTGAATGAAATTAGAGTCACTCTCTAAAAGTTCAAATAATCTGATTTCCTGAGAAAAAACAACCAGAGAGTAAGTTATAGCTCTTCTGAATTAGCAACTTCAGTTGACGTACTGGAACAGCATGCATAGTCTCTGCCCCTGTTGAGCAAATCAGTTAGGGGCAGATAATCTCAGGCTAGTCCAAAGACCAATGAAATAAAAGGAAAACTTCCTTTCTATTTCTATTACCTTCAGATCCAGCCCTCAGGCATTGAGTCCAACCCAAGTCCAACCCCAGCTTACGCCCTCTGCTCTGTTTAACCACATACTATTTCAGCTCCAGGTATTGCAAACTTGAGGTGATGATGGAGGTACTGACCTATTCTCCCACGCAAACATTGCAAAACAGTGTTTGTGCATGGATTTCTGATGTCCTGTCCCCTAGTGAATTTCACTTCTATATTTATATCAAGATCAAAATCTGAACTCAATACTGCCGTAAGGAAGTAATTTCTTGTTTTCTCAAATATCTGAATCTCATGATTTTTTGAACTAGGTTGAAAAGTGAATAAATAACTTCTGTGAAATGATGGAAATATCACTTAAGTAAGTTTTTGGTCTATAATCTTGGAATTGGATCCAAAGGAAAATAAAATTTTGTATCTTAAAAAAAAAATTGTGTTTTATTTCTTGGTTTGCCAATGGAAAAACAAACAAAAAACAGCTAGTCCATTCAAACGCACATTATGTACTCATTCTGAGTAGAGTGTGCATGCCAAGAACATTTTCTACTATACAATTCTCTTACTATGTATAACTGTATATTTCATTTTGCCTAGAAATAACCTCACAGCATCACACAGTAGAAAAACAATGGCCAAGAAAATTAACTACCCACAAATCAACATTGCTGCATGGGCTTGTGAGCCAGCACTTCAGAAGATTGGGAAATCCAAGTCTATTTTTAATGTCATATTTGTCCCCCAACCATTGCTTCATCAGCATGATAAACATTATAATTTGTGGCTCCAAAGAGAAAATAAAGAAGAAAGCTACCTGAGCAAAATCATATTTATGCAACTCTATAAGCATCCACAGCAGGAACATAAATAAAATTTACGCAAAACAATAATAAACAAACCAATAGGTTGCCTTCAGTGTTTTCACTATGCTATGCTGTGATATTATTTTTTGGTATATAGTGCAACTAAAGGACAGAAGAATCAAAGGTCTTTAGTTAGTTTGCAAACTCCCACTCATTGCTGCAAGCAATTTTCTTGTCTGCACAATGTATTTATTTTTGCTGTAACAAAATACACTCCGAGCTGTTGGGGAGGCAGTCTGTACTGCATTTCAATACTTTTATGTGTAGTGTTTACCTCAAGCTTTCATAGTCAAGAAAAACAGGTAATACTGAGTGACAAACTTGAAACACTGTGTTGACCCAAGGTTATATGCTTCATCAGCTTAAAGAACCACCAAAAATAAACCTGGTGCCCAAAGCAGCCAGACTGAGGAAGCAGAGCTGATGAATGGATGCAGTACATAATAGAAACAGCTGCATGGAAACACAGTCTAAGTGTTACCAGGGTGATGAAATCATAACAAATAAGTAAAAAAACTCTGAAGCATTTACCTGCTTCCTGTCATCTCGATCAGCCTATTGCAAACTATAGTCCATTTTTGTATATTTTGACTTTTCACATAGACACTGGCACCCATTATCTATGAAACTTAATTTCTTACTGGATCAAGCTTATACTGACCATGAGGAGGTTTTATTAACTTTCCTAAGCTTTGACACTTTCTTACTTTGAACAGTCAAAGAGATGGTCAACCAACCTTTATGGTAGCCCCTCAGTCAGAGAGTTCAAGAAGGCTGCCAATCCTGAATCTCTGCCACTTCTTTTTTCTATTTAGAGAACACAGAGAAGAGTGAATAAGATGATTCCTACTCCTAAAAGAAACGGCATCATCCTAAAATCACAACAGAGAAGCATTTTTCCAAAGTCTGAAAAGGTATTCTTTAAGCTAAAAAATGTTTATGAACCAATGCAGAGCAATTTCCTGGAGTTACTCCTAATGTGACACTGTAATATGTATTTGTTGCTTGCATAAAAGTAAATAGTCAGAGATAAAACCTCTGCACAGAGAAACACCTTTCTCCATCTTTCTAATATATTCCTATTAATATCTCCCTCCAAACAGTGGAAAATACTCTGGATCTATTCCTCATTTCCAAACTAGGGTGCTAGAAATATGAAGAAGAAAACAAACAGAGAAAATCAGAACAACAAGGTTCATCAAATGTCCATTGAAGAATAAAGAAAAAGACCTTCTAGTCTCTCTTGCCCTCTTGTTCTCCCAGATTCTGGTACCTTCAGTTTTTTGCCCTGAAGTAAACATGGTTGACTACTTTTGAATTTTGACTTTCATTTGGGAAGTCTGGGAAGAGTCTTACTGGCCTACTATGCAGCACATGTGGAAGAGTACTACACATCAGCTTAGCTCATTAAAGCCACGCCAATGTAACTGCTCATTGTAACCACGTCTCATCAAAAAGTTTAATATCTTTGCAGTAGGCTGTAAGGCTGCCTGATCCCAGTTTTTTTATTTTTTTTTTGGTGGAAACAACTTCTTTAGGGAGAAAAAAATTGCAAAATGACAACAAAAATGCAGAGTCCTTGCCACCTTCAACATTTTGAGTAGAGCCTAAATACTTCTGTAAGAATATTCCTTTGATTTAACCTCAGCAGATACCCCTTAGCTTGGCAATTCTGTGTAAGATCCTGTAGAAGAGGACAATGCTGTTGGTTTTTGAGGAAAAGCAGATTGTTTGGATAACTGGGTGGCAATTTGAAGTCCTCTGTCCTTTCTGGGGAATCAAGGTCTGGCTAGAGGCCCAGCAGGATGTTGTGGATGTGCCTGGTTGTTTCAGGGCAATCGCTGCATGGGGATGTGTGGATTTCTGATGTGAGATCTGTTAAAGCTGTTATCCCCTTCCCATGATCGGGTCTCTCTTTTTTTCTTTGCATTATTTCCTCTTTCTTCTCCCTTGACAGCAGCGTACGACAATGGTCAAGAACCAAGACAGAAATGTTATCTTTTAAAGCAGAGCAAGAAACATTGCTAGTATGAGAAAAACAGGACTTCCCACAGAGGAGGTCTATTTCTTGCTCCCCTCCTCATGGAGAAGGCTTCCCTCATTCTCTTCCTGCTCCCATTCACAACTGACTGACCGGTCAACATTGTTTTAAATGTTAAAGAAAAAGTGTTGATATCTTCACAGAAGGTCAGCAGTATTTACAAATGTAGCTCATTTTTACTCAGCTTCTGATGAGAAAACCTAGTTATTTCTGAAAGGTGCTGCCACTAAGCTTTCCCTGAAAAGAACAAATGTTCTTCTATGTCAAATTTACATTCTTCACCAAGTACAAAACCACATCTAAAATACTGTATTTCTTTTAAGGGGAAGTTGCAACTGGGCTGCACTGAGATATTTCATGACATTGAGAAGTAAGAATAATAAAAAAGAAAAAAAAGACCTGACCACATATTTATAGTACTTTTCTCCCAGTACACGTGTGACTCATAAAGAGTTGAAGTTGCCAAGTCAAACACTGAGAAAGTCAAAAATTATAATATACCTGACCTTACTTTNTTTTGTTTGTTTGTTTTTCCTGAGTGGGTCTTTGTCTCATTTTGTGAGTTGAAATGAAAAGTGCTCACAGAAATAGAATGCTCAGTTGGCTGTTTTGTCTTATTTTTCAGTACGTGATCATGGTCTTTATGTGCTTCTCTTTATTCAAAAGCTACTCTCAAAATAGCTTTATTAATTTCCTCAAGATTTTTCATGTTATATTCAATACAGTAGTATCTGAGTGCTTCATATGTATTTATTACCATCACAATTTATTTTCCATTTTGCAGCTGAAATACTGGTAGCATCTTTTTTAAATTGTGACATCTGAGAATTCAGTTTTCACTTACATGCTCACACTGAATCCTATTGCTTTCTACTGCACCTCTAAACTCTAGTAATAAGAAAAAAAATTCTCAGTCATGTTTGATAACATCAGGTTTTAGTGACTGACTTACTGTCATTTCACAGGAATTCTGGAAAAGATGGACAGAGACCATCCTTTCTTTTCCAGTAGTCCTCACTGAATGCAAACGATGATATAAATGTTGAATCCACATCTGAAGGCACTAGTCTGCTTGTCTTCACAGCTCTGGTGCATCTGATTAACAGACATGTCTTGTGTACTGAAAAATGCAAGGGACTTGTGACTTAAAAGCAAACTACATGATTAAAATGCAAGTGTGTGCCCTGAACTGAAATTGCACACACCATCTCAAACTTTCCTTTCATAATAGTTGTCTTAAATATTTTTTTAGCATGGATTTACATACATAGTGCATATACATAATGTATTTATTGGGAAATCTTGCTGAATCTTGCAGCCTTACTATTGCACTAACTTTTTTTAATCAAGCATGAGAAGCTTGAAACTGCAGTAAAATGCAGTATGGAACAAAAGTGGTAGAGGCAAAATTATATTCACCAAGGATCAAATTAATCTCTATAAGAGGCCATTATAAGTCCAAACACAGTATTTATTCCAATGTGCCCTACTTTCAGAGTCTAAATAACATTTAATTAGTAAAAATATCTTGTGATGGGGATGTAAAATTGTACATTACTTTTATTAACTAGCTACTATTTTTAAACCTTCTCAATACAAAATAAAGCTTAAAATATCATGTTTATTAACATTATGTGAAATATTTAGTGGAATTTACACTGAATATCTCAGCTAAGCCAAATGCTGTTTTTTTTTTTTTTAACATGAGCAAGCAGCAACTGCCATTCATGGTTCATTGCCTAAAATGGCTTTCTGTCTATCCCAAGGAAATGCACCTAATCAAATGAACAGTGCATTTGTATCCACTTTCATTTGCTTAAAGAATTCTAAGTTCTACACAAATAGGAAGTTGCTTGGACTTCTTATGAGATACCATGCTACTTATTAAAAAATATATAAGGGAAAATTCTGGTAGACACTTTAGAGGTGCCATTACAGTGGTAGGAACTTGACTGTCTTGGACTTCAAATACAATTAAGAAAACTCAAAAGAAAATTCTTCCTATGATGAAAAGAAAGGTGTCAAGTGGTTCAAAGTTGCCAATAAACTTCAAAGAGATTTTTCCAATGTCTGTAATATTTAGGCAGCACTCAAACCCTTGGGAAAGTACAGGAAGACTTCTATCTTGGTGAGGATAAATATCTCTCAGAGCTCTTTCATATGGAAAATACAACGTGGTGTCCTTGGAGTAGAGACTGCACACAGCTGCAAACTGTTCTTGCAGAAGGATCCAGGGAGATCTGTGTAGTGCCTGTTCCCTACTGAAGACATAAGCATAGTTGCAGGAAGTTTCTTATTGTACACAGTAACAGGCATGAACTCATACCAGAGTCTCAGATCCAAATTCTTCTGAACAGCTTAATATCTCAGCCCAGATGCAAACTGAATTTTAAAATTTCTCCTCTCTTTGCAACTAGCTTAATAACTCTTTCCTTCCTCTTACATTAAATACCTCTGCAAGTCAATTGTTTTTAAGTTTGAAGGGCAGAACTTGAATGTGTGTCTTTGTGGGTCTCTGAAAAAGTTTGCCTACCTCTGCATACCTGAAATTTCTTATGTAGATATGTAGCTAGTTCTCCTCTACTGATAGTAGAGACTAACAATATATGAATATTAATCACCACAAGAAAACTCTAGTTTCGCCAGTGAAATAAAAAAACCAACCAACCAACCAAAAGCCCATAGTTTTAGGTAAGAATAGCTTAGTATGTATTTATTTAGCCTGACCAAATGGAAATGCCATTTTCAAAATTTACAAATTCTCTTCCAGCTGCAACGATAAGGTCTAGGCTGACACCGCTACCGTGGTTATTGCTGACACACACAAAGCATGCTGGTGACTGACCCACTTGTGGCAGTGGTCCAGCATTTTTCCAAGCAGGAGGAGAAAGTATGGATATCTAGTCCTTACTGTATATTCCCAAAGTTGCGTAGTGAAAGAGTTAACAGAAGGAGCTGAAATTAATTTTCTTCCCATGACTTAACTAGCCCATGCCTTAGCCATGTGATATTATAAACAGCATTTTTTTGTCTGAAACACCAAAGCATTAGGAGCATGTTTTCTGCTATTCTGAAATGTAAGACTCCCCACTGATTTTGCAATATCACAGCTGTCAAGCCATTGGCCTCTTTCTTCACCAGAGTACAGGGCTAACTATCAAAGACTAACAGAATCTTCTTTAATATCCATAAGAGCCTGTAAGCATCTAGGAAAAGATGACAAGCTAGTTTGTTAGGGTGTGTGCTGAACGTCGCACCAGACTCCAGCTACAAAAATACCTCTCAATCTGAAGAGAGCTGCAGACACAACAGGGCCGACTAGGTAGGTTAGATATGACCCCACCAGACAGCTTCTCAGGTCTTTACTCATTTTTAGAACCCGACTGGGACCAAATGTTCTTAAGCTCTTGGAATTTCTGAAGAAGTGTTTTTTCGATTCCACTGTCCAGCTAGGATGGGAAACAGAAGTGCTGAAAACTACAGGAAAAACGCTGCTCCAGCCCAGTTTTACAGTCTCAGAAAATCTGGGCAGCTTTTACAAACTTTGAATCAGAGACTTCAGCTCTCTCTGAACTAAACCTCTGAACTTTTGAAGTCTGGCCATGGTTCAGATAATTTGATGACTTTTTCTGTGAAACAGTTAAAACCATGAACAGTTAATATATTGCAGTTAATATCTGTCACAATGCAAGCACAGAGACCACTCTCTCCTCACCTGGAGAAGACAGTGATATTGTCATTGGGGTAATTTTCCTATTTCTTAAAGAACAGACAACAACATATTACGTCTGAGCTCAATAGTTATGGCTACATGTATCTGTCTCTCCTGCCATTCTCTGCCAAATGGGAGTGAGTGTAATCCACCTTATGGGACCTTTGAATCACAGCCCTGTGATATCTACTGAAACAGAAAAGGTTGGTAAAGACTTTCCTGACAGTCAGTTTGCATCAACAGGTCCTCCAAACCTGGAACAGTTTGTCCTGGATGCCCTTTGCCCTGCCCCTCTGAACACAAGGACATGATCATTTGACTTGAGAGGGCAGGCTTAGAGCTGTCCACTCAGTGAGGCATGATCAACAACACACCATCATCAAATCACCTCCACATGATCCCTCACTTCAAGATTGAGAAACAAACTGCAACACTGAAAACTGAAAAAAAAACCCAAACAAGCAGCCTAAAACTATGGGCCAAACTTGTACCAAACATTTGCACATGGATGTTTATAAAATGCTCTAACAAGACCTTGCCCTTTTATTTACATATGAACAGATCAATGAAACAAAACCAGTAAAAACTAAGAACTCAAGTAGAAGTGCCAAAGTGAACAAAATGGGTGAAAGTCAGTGCTTATCATTTTTGTTCTACTAAATCATGAAGAAATAGCTTGAATAACATTCAGCAGTTGTACACTTACATTTTCTACAATTTTCTATTATTTTAATAAAGAGGTCATTGTGCATAGAGTATAATTACTAGCTAAGGACAAAATTAGCTATGCTGACTTATTTGATGCTATTTACTTTTGCAGACCATTGGCAGGCAGCCATTTTTTGTTCTCCAATTAATCATGATTTTCTTTCAGCTTGCCAGACTTTTCTGCAATGGCAGCTGCTTGTAATAACTATCACACATATCAGCAAAACAGCAATCTTTAAATTTAAGAATTGATTGGTTTATCACTCAAAGCAATATCCTGAGACATGATCTTCTGAAGTCTATTTTACTGTCATTGACTCGATCAAATTTTAGTGAGAGCCAGTCCACTTGTTGTCTCTACCAATGCAATACCTCACACAAGAACTATTAAATAACCCCCCTCTACCTTTGATAATCACTCAGATAGTTTCTATTAAAAAAAAAAGGCATGAATTTCTAATTAACCTCTTTTACAATTGTTGAGCAGTGTCCTGGGAAAAGATCAGCAGATCGAGATGTAGAAGGTCATTGGGAAGAAGTGTAAGAAAAGTGTTGCTTTTCTAAATCAAAAAATTTCTGAGGCCCATGCTTGTTCCTCTCAGACACTGCTGCAGGAATGAACAGCGCTATAGTTTTCTACAGGAAATCCTCAAACCCTCTCATTCTAATGGCATGTTATGATGATCCAAGAAGGCGATATTTGCAGAACTGAAAACCAAGAAAGAGTATTTTGCCTTTGAAGAAATCAGCTGGATGTGGGCCTTCTTTTGACTCACCTTCAGCTTCCTATGTCTGATTTCTGTTCTTGTGGGTCTGGCTAAAATAATATTGTATTATTGTTGTTGTTATTATTTCAGTGTTTGATGGATAACAGATGTGAAATGGTTCATCCCACTTCCTGTCACTGCATTTAAAAAAGTAAACATCCCTCTTTAGCTCACAAGCTGCAAGCACCACCTTCTGGAGGTCTGGCAAGGCAGCAAAATTGTGTTTACTTACACATAGACACACATATACATGTATATTCATGCAAATATATACATATTTTTTTATTCATCAAGAAATGTAAGCTGAGCAATGAATTATCTCACAAAGAAATTAAAGAGTAAAAATATATTTTGCAAATGCATATACTGATTCAGAAACATTACTCAAGTGACCATATGTGTCCTGATCCTACTGGGAGTTATCCAGCTCAGAGTTTGGGCCTGATGAAATGAGAGTGGAATAAAGATAAAGCCAAGGCATTCTCTTCCATTAGCTGGAAAAACTGACTAAGAGGAAAGAAAAAAGACAATGCAAACAGCACATCCTCTGTTAAATTTGCTGCATAGAAACATGTTGTGTGTCAGGCCACAAAAAAATTACTTGCTTTAAAACAGCTAGGTCTGGGATTCTCTCTGCAAAAGATGCCTAGTCTAGTCCACTGGATTTTGCTAACCCTCAGTGCTTTAGACACACTCAATTCAGTTACTACTGGAAAAGAACACAAAACTGGTGCTTGGTCTAAAAACCAATTATGAAGGAACACATCTGTAGCCCTCCACTAGCTTTTATATTCTTCTCAAACTTTTTTGTTAGATTATAAATGCACATATGTATATGTCAACACAGACAACACAGAAATATGTGACTGTCCATAGGCAATTATTCTTCAATCTATTATAACGGACAAAAGTTCACAATCTGTTTGTTACACACGACCTGCTTAATGTTTTCTCTATTCTAATACACCGATAAAAACCAAGCAATAGGAGAGAAAAACTATTAAAATATCTGTTTTCTGAATATAACCAAACTGCTCCTTAGAGTGCTTACATCACCTCTCTGCTGGAAAGCCAGCTGAGATGGAAAGTATGATAAAGTCTGTGCTGTACACACTATTCCCCTGTGTAGTCTGAACTCTGAATTAGGCCTTACAATGAAAATAGTGAAATGCTGAGGTATGGTTTATAAGGCATAGAGTGTAGGTTCTAAAAAGAGGCACCTCTCTTTGCACCTCTTTGTGTTATTAAACATCACCAGCATTTGGGAAGGGATTTGCAAAGTCACTGTACTGTTCCTGCTTACCTGCAAGTGGCTACATTAAAACAGACCTTATTCCCATATTTGCTAAATTAGAATTTTTATTGTTTCTCCCCAGGTAATGCAGACTTGCTGAACATCTTTGGCAATCGTACGTCCCAACAAAACTGGTACAGGTTATCCTGTTTTCCCCTCGTCAGGGCCAGAGATGGCTCCAGAAAAAGCCAGTGATTTTCTGAAGAAATAGAGCTACCTTAGAAATATCGTCTGTGGAATCTACTGATGAGGTGTTTGCCAAATCCAGCATATGGTCCTGGGGTCCAAAGGGGAAGAAAACATGGAAAAAATAAGGAGAAAGCGATTAGGGATAGACAAGGGAAAACCAGAAAGACATCTCTCATGGAATCTCATGGCATCTGACTCAGGACACATCCTACCTGATAGGTTTTGACAGGATGATTGCCATTCCTCCTGCTATGTCCTGAGCAACCAGGCTAGCACCTAGCACCAAGCTCTCAAGGCAGAGCTTCCTAAACTTCTGCAAGTGATCTTGAAATCTGACAGCCTGAGCTTTAACAAAAGCTCATCTCTACTTGTCACTCTGTGTGTCTGGAAATCTGAACTGGAGGAGATTCAAGTCTCCAGGCAGTCAAATGTAATGATGAATATGGCATAAAAATATGGATATAGTGGAATAAAGAGGGACTCACCTGATACTCTGAGAAGCAGCACAATACATTTTGCATGTGTCTTAAACATGTTAAAATCCATACTTGCAGAAGTTTGTTCATCACTTGAGCCTACTTGTTAAGCTATGGAAATCATAGAATCTGCTGTGCTTTAGTCACCAGATTTAGTTACCACATTCTGCTGCCATGTATCCTATTATAAAATCACAGTAAGATACCTATATGGATGTGGTAAAACTTTTGTAGTCTTACCAAAATATTAACATTGCCAAAACATTAACTCAGAGAAAGTAAAACATTTCACCTTAGAGAAAATAAGTGTGCTAAACAGGCTCCATATAGGGACAGTACAAAGCAAAGGACATTTGATTTCTATTTTCCTATTTTCCACATTGAAGTAGCTGGTCTGCCTGGCAGTCTTGGTCTCACTGACAAATTCCAGCCAAAAGATCATGATCAAGACTTTTCAGTTGACAATTTAGTTGTAGATTGATTCATATGTGATACTTCCCTCAAAAACTAAACAGCATTTTTGTATATTCCTATATATTCCTTGTGACACTGTCCAGATAGGCTCCCATCAGCCTACAAGCCACATTTATCTCTACAATAATGCATGTTTCAACAGAAACTGTTAAATATATATAGAGAGATATTTTCTTGCAGCCAATTCTAAACATTTGCAACTAGATACATCCATTACATTACAGAAGCCTAGTTCACCATCATTATAAATGTCTTTTTCTATGACCTTGAGTCAAATGGGAATTTAGAGATCTGCCAGATGTTTGGTATCTCAATTGAAGAGGCAGGGAGAGTTCTCCACTCCACTAAGGAGTGAAATAGGGAAGGGTGGAATTTCAAGCATTTGGCAGTGTGTTTTGTTCTGTATGACACAATAGTAATTGAGATAAACAGATGCACTCCAATAACATCTCTTGCCAGGTCAAGTTCCTAAGACAAGTGTGAGAGAATATTCCAGTCAGCAAAACTTTTCAAGCTAATGCTTAATTCTGATCATATATTTAATTCGCACTCATTGCAATGGAACTGAAGAAAAAGCAAATAACAATCAAAAAGATTCTATATAATGTATAACACATTCCCATTCCACTCATGACTTGTTTAGACACACAGAGATATTGTTCAAATACTCATGCTGCATACTGGCTGCCTACTCTAACAAGGTCAAAATATCCTGTCAAAAATAAAATCATAATAAAAAAAAAATTTGATACCCTGTAAGTTTCCAAGGCTTATTTTACTGTGGAGGAGGTAGAGCACATGGAATTTTTTTGTTATATTTTCTTTTAATGAGTCCTGTAAGCAATTGTTTCACAACACAGTCTGAACGGCTAGAACAATTAAATGACTACAGATGTGTCAAATGATGCAGGAAAACCATGAGACACTTCCAAATGAGTAGGCGGAGGGTGTGAGGAGACCATATCCTGTAATATATGAATCTCAGATTCTTTGGCATGCATCTTATTTTTATGGAAATGTCCTGGTAAGCCTGGAACAATCTAATGGTTTTCAAAATATTTAAAATCAACAGCATAAAAGCACTGTTGAGAACAATCTTTTTATGCTGTGGCAATTTTGAATTGGCTCAGGAACAGCGTATTAAAGAATATGCACGAGCTAAAAGGACTAAAAGGACCAAATTATAATTGCATTTGCAAGCCGTAGGTGAGAAACAATTTCACAAAGATAATAGAGTTCATTAGTACAAGAGGCATAGAGGAAACAGTGCTGGTTGCTTTCATCTGCTTTTGCTGACTCTCAGCTTGGATCTCAGCCATGGACACAGATTGCAGCAATAAGTGGGTTGCTCTAAGTTATGCCATGTTCAAATGGGCCTTGGTGGAGGCCTGTCCTGCAACTCATTACAGAGGAGCCAAATCTGTCACTTTATCTTCTGAGTCTCCTAGTGAGTAATTATGTGAGGACCACTTCCAGCCCTTTTCCATTTATACCTGAAGGAAATCAGGTCTTGTAGCTGTGATTGTGGCCCAATCAAAGTCCTAACTTGGACTAAGCCACCCTTGATATTACTAGTTGGAGTAGAAAAAGAAGGGCTCTCTGAGCAGTGAAAATCAGACTGTAGGTTCCTTTGCACAGTGAGACTCCACACAAAACTATTTGCCAGCACTACCTGACCTCTAAGCCAAATAATGTTGGATGTGGCAATAGCTCCATGCGTGAGCAGAAGAGGGAAACAGGTAGGCGGGCAGGGGAATGGTAAAGCTCTCTACAGGAAGCATCAGATTTCAAATCATGGAGCCTTTCCAGGGACAAGTTTCTCTGTCTGATGCTATTCTTTTGCCTTGTGCATAACAAAGATAAATCAAGGCTACAAAAATCCCAAACATGGATCTTTGTTACAGCTTTATAGATTTTTCACAAAAGAAATACTTTAGAAGTCTCTGTTAAAAAAATCCCAAACAAATAAACAACAAACACAAAAAACTGACCACCAAAACACAAAATCACTGGAAACAAACTAAGGTTATTTTGAAATTTAGTCCCATATACTGTTGAAGATTTAGGGAAAAATGTCAGGGAAAAATCAAACATGTGAAAAGCTGATCTGAGGCTTCCCAGCAGCCTGTATTCAGAGGGTCCCCGGCTTCATAAAACTGCAGATTATTATGATATACCACCGTTAAGGGAGGAACTTCTGAGCTTAACCCTGGTCCTTTAGAGAGAATTAATGTCTTGCCGAAGACACTTGGAGACCATTAGTGCCTGAAGAATAAGTCTCCACTACTTCAAATGTTTTCAGTATGCATCATTCCTCACATTTTTGAGAGAGTAATTAGATCTAGTTATGTATTCTAAAAGTCTATGTTATTCTAAAAGCTTTCATATACTAACTACTACTACTTTCACTCTAACAAAATAGGCATATATATAAAGAGAAATAACCTGGAATTCAAATGACATACAGCAAATTTGTATGATTAGTTTGTTTCAAGCTCTGTAAAAGAAGCAGTCTGTTTAGAAAAGTGTTCTATAAAATTATGTTGTACACAATTACCAGCAGATTCTAATTACTGTAATATCTTGTGATTATATGATGGGAAAAATTCTTCAGGTCACAGAAGAAATCCCATTTATTTAGCCTTGTAGTCATCAAAGTAATGTCATTATTCATGGACATCAAGTAATATGAGGAATTTCTGACACTGTTTGGGCTTGTAAAGAAGTCTCTGGAAAATTTCTTTTACTATCCAGGTGAACACAAAGGAAGGGGTCCCTTCCCTCCCTAGTCCAGCAGCAACGTCCTATTGGAAAAACTGAACACGATAAGGAAGTAACAGCAAACTCTGTGATAATGTCACTGAGTCAGTCATTCTCATCACCAAGTGAAAGATTCTCCTCAAAATGCAGGACAAAGTATAGCGCTACAACAGTTAGAAGAATTATATAATCTATATCAAGAACAGCCAGTTACCATGCCATTTCTTTATAAATATTTCAAATGTGCAGTAGAACTCAAATTGTTCAAGTCTTACACCATCATTTCTATAATATAGACTGCAGCTTGATAGAAGGACCCTCTACACAGTCCATTTTCTGACTTACAAACTTGCCATGTAAATGAGACATAAACTCTGACTTCAGCTTTTCTCCACCTTTTGGGAACTGGGTTTTATCTGAATCTATTTTCCAGTTCGGAGAAACTAATGTAGTGGACAGTCTTCAAAAAGAAATTAGGTTTTGAGTGTTTTATAATGCAAATGGTAACTTGGCACTTGTTTTCAGCATATAATTTTTAATATTACAAAATATAAAACTAAATCTATAAATATTTTTCTTTATTGTCCTATTAGTAATCTATCTTTGGTGGAGCAGGATGAATTAGTTGAGAGCATTTTTCTTTAAAACATAAGTAGATAATTCCTTTCTGATTTGCTCAACCATAAATGTAATCGAGGACATAGTAACATAGCAGATGTGTTTGTATTATATAGAATACCATACATAAACACAAGCAAGATCAACTTTAGATGTGTGATACTTTAAATGGAAATTCTTTTTAATTTCTGAAAGCCTCATATTTTATATACTTGTTACACTGCCATCTTAAACACAGCCACACGCGTTCTATCTAGCCACACTTAAGTCATTGGAAATGTTTTCCTCAACTGTGAAGAACTGAGAAAAGCTAGATATGAGTAAAATCTGTAGCAGAAAGGATTCCAGGTACAACCCTCTTCTTTAGCTGCTTCAGATGACATCTCCTTGGCTTGTCAGTACACACAACAACCTACACATCACTGTTCTAAATCTACAAGCTATAATGCTTTTCATTCAAAAGAATTCAAAAGCACTTCACTGATTTAGAGCTAGTCTTAAAGTAATTTCATATATACTATCATCCCCTGTCCTTATAGAACTGAAATAAAAATCAGCTGTTACTGACTCACAGCAGAAGCCTTGTCTTCTCTGAAAATCACTGAGGAATTCAGAAACCCTGTAGAAATGCTTGAGGCAGCACCATTAATTTACATGTATAGTATCTTCAATATAACATCTCTAATTTTTTACACATTCTCCATGGAAAATAAGACTCATAGAAAGTAAAACAAACTTCACAAGATCACTGAGCATGCCAGTAACTTGTTCAGCCTGATGGGGAAAGCAAAGACAAGTTCAAAACCCAAGGTCTTACCTTTCACTGAGCCTTCAGGCCAGACTGAGCCTGGGCCAGCCTGTGTGGAGAGAATGCCCTTGGGTCTGCCCATAGCGAGGATGTTCTCCCTACAGGAGAGGGCTCTGTGGTGTGTAGAGTGCCACAAGCTCCTTGCAACCCTGTATATTAATTCAACCCAAATATTTTGTGTGGATTCCTTCTTCTCGAGATAAATCAAGGGTTTCTAACCCTTCAGTTTTATATTACCCATGGTTGCTACATTATCACTTTGGTAGGTGACAAGATGCACCAATTCTCAGGGTCTGCTCCCTTCTGTTAACTCGCCATGCTGCTGCCTTCTTATGTTATTGACAACAGCTGCTGTTACAGCTAATTCCTGCTCACCTGAGCTATCAGTGGAAATGTGGCTTTGCCGGTTTTGCTCTTTAGTGAACCCCTTAAACCACTATCAGATGGCTGAAAGAAAAAATACAAACTTTGGCACTGTCTGAATAATATTTACATCTAGAAATGAGACACTAAACATCTCATCCCTCAGAAAAAGAATTTTCAAGTCTCTTTTCTACACAGACTTATCAGAACTTATATTTTATAATCAAAAATTGAGAGTAAAAAATGAGCAAACCATAAGCAAAGATAAAGTTCTTTCTCAAAACTTTCAGCAGCCATGAGAAGAAAACCCTAGAATCTCATGAATGAAAGTGATGTTTCTTGTTTCCAGTGACACATGGAGTTTATTGGTTCAGAAAGTAACTGGCTGAAAGCTAAATTAGACAAAAATTACCACATTGAAGCAGGACATGAAACAGTATTTTAATGAGAGACTTGGAAAGAAAGGTCAAACATATTTTTAAAAAAAATTGTCATAAACGTTCCAGAGTTTTTGAATTTGTCCTAAAAGTTCTCTTTTCCAGAGGAAACTAAAGACTGTTTCTGGAGAGAAAAGCCATTATATGTTCAAATAATTAATTAGAAAAATCTAAATTCCCATTTAAAAATGTAACATTTTACCAGAACAAAAACGTGAAATAGGACAGTCCTTTTTAGCTGAAAATGTCTTGAAATAAGAATTGCAATCTGCTTCCCTATGAGGAGTATAACACACTTGGATTAAGACCATATAGCAGATGTAGGATAGAAAATGTTTTTGAAAGCATGGCACAGACCTCATAAGACAGACATTTTGGATTTTAGGAAAAATGCCGAGACTTTCATTGCAAAACAAAACTCAGCATATGTCCATGTCATTGCCAGATTTGCTCAGTCTTGCAAGTCAAGGTCAACAGTCTTCTAAAACTGATCTCAGTTTTGTATAGTATATAAAAACACACAAATATACAATATAATATATATGTTTGTTAATTTCCTCTCTGAGTTCACTTCATCAGCCAGCCAGCCTGACTTCATCACAAATTTTTGATTATTTTTCCTTGTTAACCACAAGGACTTCATGGATCTGCAATTAAAAATATAATTTCCCAGCTATGCTATACAAATAGTTTAAGTATTTGACCAGATGCTGAAGACTGGCCATTTTGACTAAAGAGATGGAGAAATTTCAGTAACAAAATATGGCAGTATTGGAATCTTTTGGAAGTCACAATATCCATGTTATACTTCATATAGGAGAAAGGTTGTATGTCTAGATCCTTAATATATTTAAAAAATTAGCAGATATTTGAGAAGGGAGGTTTTTTTAATTAATATTTTATAGTAAGTTATTCTGCATTGTTACTTAAAGAATCACTGATTTATTCCATTCAGTCTGATTAAGTTCTGTTTCAGGAAATGATTGCTCACATACCATTTAAAATTTTATGCCTGAACGTATAATCTTTATGCCAATAAAGGAGGATCTCATTGTAAAATTTTACCCCCAAGGCCAGGAATCAGTAGTGTGTAGAAGTTAAAAACTCTCAAGAGAACCTAGCAACTGAGATTCATAGAATCTAATTATTCATATTTTGCTGATATTAATTTAAACTTCTTTTCCCCAAAACCTCAAGGTTTACAAAGTCCAAGATTTTCTAAGGAATAAGGTTCAGTATTCCACCATGAAAAGAGAGGTAAATAAGTATAAAAGCTCATGTCTTGATCAGTAGTGTCAGTTTAAGAAAATTCATGAATACTGAACAGTAATAATTTAGTTCCCACCTTTGTTTTTTACTTTGATGATGAAATTAGAAAATTTCATGTGATGAGTTGATAATTGCAATCAACACATAAATACTATTTGAAATAAATACCAAAACCCAACATCATCCTTTAAAATGTGCTTCCAAGCAACTAGATCATGGAATGCTTGAAATTCATGTACCTGATACACATTTGGGTCAATTAGGGCTACACAACCTAATCTGTCAGAGCAGCTGTTTTTTAAAAAAATGCTGAATGAACAAGTTCCAGCTAAATTTTCTGAAATTTGAGTTTGAAATTTTGTCTTTTTAACCTTTTTATGTACTTCTGTAACAAGAAACATCAAAATATTTGGGCCAGTCTTGTTGGTAGTCCCTTAGACACGTGTGTTGCTGACTTGGGATTTTGCTGGAGAAAGGAATTTAGGGACATTCCCATGTTACAGTGTGTAGTGTTTTATAAAGGGTACAGGATATAGCTGTTAAAATTCTTTCTTGTTCTTTCCATAAACATGAAAATGTTTCCCAGAGGTGAAAAGTAAAGTTTTATATTATGCTATTAAGATTATCTGAGTGAAGACCAATCTAGCACTGTAAAAGATACAAAGCAGTTCAAGGTAACAAAGAAAAAAAGAGTATTGTCACAATGCTGCCTGAGGAAGAAGTTGAGGTTGAAAAGAGTTTATTTTAGAACAAAACCCAGAAATTTAATCCTTCAGAGATCAGAAGTGGCATTCTAAGTCTTCCACATTAAGGTCACCAGTTCAAACACAGTGTAGGTCACTGACCAAGTGGTCATTACCAACTCATAGCTGGTCAGTGAGCTGGTGATCTCATGGACAGGAATCCACACCACTAAAACCTCAGCCACAACTGGCATCTTTACTGGATATTTCACTGAAGAAACCAAAGACTGTGCTGACTGCAGAGACAGAACAATATTATCACCATAAGGAGTGACGCCTCAAAAACCAGGTTAGTAGGATTTATGGTAAGCTTGTCTTAGCTGAAAGTTATGGTTCATGTTTGTAACCAATAATCAAGACAGAAAATATCTGTGTCAGATTCCTTCTGACCTGTGCTAACATTGTGATGCCCAAATAATGCCCAAATAAATTTTAGATAAACAAGTTATTTCTGTCTCTTTCACCAGGGTAGTGATTTCTATATTACTTCAAGAGAAGAATCTTCAAGAGAAGAACGTAATTATCCCCATATGGAATCCATTTCTTCCTCTCTCCAAATGGTAATTTTAGATGTTGATTTCACTGCCAGGAAGAATATTCAGCTTGCAACTAGATGAAAAAAGGTTTTCTTATAATACTTAACTTTCACATTTTCATACAAAAAAGGGTGCTTCAAACACTCATAGCACCTTTCAGAATGTGTACAAAGCAAGTGAAACATACTGCAGATCCCACTATGGTTTAGGCCAAGAAATAAAGCATTTTTCCCAGATTTTATAGAAAAAGAAGTCTTACAGAAGTTAGAGATTCAGTGTTTGTTTCTGGGTCACAACAGGATCATGGAATATGCTGAGTTGGAAGGGACCCATAAGGATCATTGAGTCCAACTCTTATCCCTGTGCTGGCACAGGACTATTCCCAAGACTTACACCATGTTCCTGAGAGTATCATCCAAATGATTCTTGAGCCCTGTCAGGCCTAGTGCTGTGACCACTTACCTGGGGAGCCCATTCCAGAACCCAAACATCCTCTGGGCAAGAAGCCTCTTTCTAATATCCAACTTAAACCTCCCCTGACAACTTCAGCCATTCCTTTGGGTCCTGTCACTGGTGACCCCAGAAAAGAGATCACTGCCTGCCCTTCCTCTTCCCCTCATGAGAAAGTTATAACTACAATGAGGTCTCCCCTCAGTCTCCTCTTCTCCAGGCTGAACTCCTCATATGCTCCTCATATGGCTTCCCCTCAAGGCCCTTCACCATCTTCATTGCCCTCCTTTGGATGCTCTCTAATAGTTGAATATCTTTCTTCTGTTGAGGAGCCCAAAACTGCCCACAATGTTCAACATGAGGCCATACCAGTGCAGATCAGAGCAGGACAATCCCTTCCCTCGACTAGCTGACAGTGCTTTGCCTGATGCCTCTCAGGACACAGTTGGCCCTCCTGGCTCCCAGGGCACTCCTGCCTCATATTCAACTTGTCATCGACTGGGACTCCAGGTCATTTTCCATGGCACTGCTTTCTAGTATCTCATTCCTCAGTCTACATACATCCATGTTTGCTGCATCTCAGAATCTGGTGCTTTCCTTTGTTGAATTTCATTCATGTGGTTGGTGATTGTCCAGCCCTTTAATTGGTCTTGTTACAACACAAAAATATCTAGCTAATTAAATATTTGATTGTCATAACTGGACTCACAATAAAGCGCAGTAGGCTAAGTATAGAGTCCATTTCCTCTCCTCATTCTCTTCCACACTGCAGTTGCTTTGAACTCAGCAGAATTTCTGAGTTTGATATGATTTAATATTCAGGAACTCTGCGAACCCTCTGTTTCAAGCACTTCTCCAGTCTTCCTTTGAACCTGCATGTTTTTTATGTCTGCAGTGTCCTATGGTATTCCATAGGAGAACCACTTATTTATGAAGAGCCCTCTCCTTCGGGTTACTTACCTACTTTTTATTTGAAATAGGCTCCTACCAGCTTCATTTTTTGATTCTCAACTTTCATATTGAAGAAAATAACGAGCAGGTTTGATCACTATCAAGTCTCATGTCATTCATGGTTTTATAGACCTCTTCCATATATCATTCCCGAGGCTGGAGGAGCCCTAGCCTTCTCAATCATTCTTCCCACACAATCTGCTCTATACTTCTGGCCATCCCTGCTTCTTTTCTCCATGCCTCTTTGTGTTCTAACATAATCTTCTTCAGATAGGGAGACTAGAACTGCACACATCATTCAGGCTGTGAATGAACTGTGAATACTTCTCTTTTCATTCCCCCCCCCCCATCTTTAAAGATGCCTAGTACTTTGTTTGCTTGTTAAACTGCTACTGAGCATTGAGCTGATGTTCCGGTGTCTATCACAACATCAAGGTCTCGCTCCTGAGAAGATGCATTCAGTTCAGAATCCAGTATTTTATCTGTTAAAAGATGAATTTTCCTGTAGACCGTGCTCCTTCACCGGAGGCATTCAAGGAAGAAGTTACAGCTATAGTCCAGTTTGAATACAAGAAGAAATGAAAAATAAGGCTATAATTTAGAACTGGAGTGCTAACAAAATAAAACCAGCAGCAAGAATGCTGGAAAGATATACTTTTGAGGCTGACTGTGATGCTTTATTTGCCTGTCAGCAGTGGTTCTGGAGCAATGACGACTCTGAGCTTGGCCATACAGTGCTACACCGGGATTTTAATATCTGTGGAAAAAAGTAATACCAGAATTGTACATACAAGAACATTTTAATTCATGCATTACAATTGTCTTTCTCTGTCCATTTGCATGATAGAAAACAGGAAATAAGGAGTTATTGTTTTACATAGTTGACCATAATGAAGATATTATTGCACTTCACTGAGCAGTACAGTCACTGTTACTAGCACTGGTAATGAGAAGTATCAAGGCTGAAAGATGAAGCATTTGTCTAAAGTTCTCAAGAAATTCGGTCTGAATCTGGGACTTAGGAAAGCCACGCTGACATTTCAGTGAAGAAATTTGTTGCAGCAGCTGGGGACTTTTGGCACATGCATTGCAAATGTTAAAGATCAATTGAGATTTATTGAAACTCAAATGAGTATATATGTAAGTCTTTTAAGAGTTGGCAATTTTGGCTTTTACGAGCTTTCTATTAAATTCTATTTGAGTGGAAAGACAGTCTTGTTTCTAAGGCCCTCCATTGGTTTTTGGAAAAATATAAGTTAATGCTCCAATCCATTTGGTGTGATCTGGGGCCAGTAATTCAAATTCATTACTCCTCAGCTTTATGTGTGATTTAGGAACAATAAAAAGACTTTTCTTGTTTATATATGGGCTTTTCTCACAATATGTGACTGATTGCATTACAGCTATTCTAGCAGAAGTTTTTTCATAGAGCTTCCATTTCATAATTATGTTCTTAGTTGTCATCTTTTCAACTCATTTTCTCTTTCTACTAATTTCTACACTGCCAAGTACACAGAGTCTCAGTTTCTGTGCATAAGTACCACATGTGGCTACTTTTAATTGTCTTTTTCCTGTAATGTTGAAATTACTTCAAAAAGTGCTTTTTTATTTTTTCTCTATGCCTTCAGTAGACTGCCATGGATGCCTTCTCAAAGCCAAAATGGATACCAGATTGAGACTAAGGTTTAATCCACAAAATAAACAAAATAAATCTGCTTCTAGCCATTTACATGAAGTGAGCCATTCATAGAATAATGAGAATCTTTTTCAGTGCTTTAGATGTCTGTTATTTTTCAGATGTATTTGAACCAGAAGTAACAGGTCATGTCCAAGAGAGGGTCTAAGTTGCATGGCAGAGCATAAGGGCAGTTTCACAACAGGGTATTCAAATATTATCTCCTATCTATGCTGATAGTGACTACTGTAGCAAGATTCTCCCTTAAGTCTATCCTGATACACAGCTATTTTAATACAATAAATATACACAACACATTGTTAAAAACCATAAAATCAAATAAGAAATTTGAAAGCCTCTTTTGAAAGACTCTCAGTAAAATAGAAATCTTTGTCAACACATCTTACAAGGTGCCATGGACTCAGCTTCCTATTCCAGAAGGAAAAGCTGCTATTTCCCAGCTCTACTGTAGGCTCACATCACCAGGGAGTACCACAGTTCATGACTTGTCCTAAAAGATTTCATATGAGAGTCCAGCTATAGATGAATTCTCTGCTTGAATTCTCTGCTTACACAAAGGTCTCACTTCTTGTCCCCTCATCCTTTCTTTGTCATTTGGCAGGCATTCAGTGGAGAATACATTTATACATTTTCTAATTGAACTCTCTGAGACTGAGGGATGGTACAAGCTGCAAACCTGGCACACTGCCCATCCTACACACTTGGCTGTAGAGCCATATAAAATAACCAAGAAAGGAAAAGCAAAAATAAACCAAGAAAACAAAATATTTTCTTTCTAATATCTCTTCAAAGCAGTGATCTTAACAAATTTTCAGATGATACTTACCTCAGAATTCTTATTGAGACCCCCTGATATTTTCTAAGGGAAAAAGAATTAATTTTTGAATCTGACCAAAGTAATCCTACTTTACAGGAGAGAGACAATCAGTGCACACTGGATGATTGTTAAATCCTTTTCTCCTAATCTGAAAAGTTCATTTCTAGGCTGTCTTGTTTACTCAACATTAGAATATATCAGGTACTTAAAAGAAATTAAACCTGTGCTCTAGTGTTTTTCATTGGAAAGCAGTATGAAACAGGACACATTCCTAAGATGTCTCCAAGGCTGGGTATCAACTAGTAAAGGCATGCAAAACTGACACTGAAAGAAGACATTACAGATTATAATGATCCTAACCAGATGCGGTTTACCAGGCAGGCAGGACTTAAGTGACCCAGTATAAAAAAATGGAAAATTATTATTTCTGCAATAAAAACTATGGCATGAAGTACAGTCAGTTCATATGACTGTTACTATTTATTTATTTCCTCTGGATCTGAGTTTTGCACAAAACCAGATTGTGCTGGAAAAAAGGTAATTTCTATCAGACCTTCCACAGTGCTATGACTTATTATTTGGAATACATATTTTCTGAGCTTTCAAAAATATTGCTTACCAGAAAAAAACAGCATATTACAGTTATTCAGTGGCTATTTGTATCAACGACAAGCAATTTTTCATCATCAGTCTTTTACTCACACAAACTAACCGCCCTGTATGATGTGGAGACTTTTGGGAAATTTCTTACTTCACTCAGGCTGTTATCATGACAGAATCTTGATCTGAGATACTTTGAGTCTCCAAGGGTCTGTTAGGTAAGACTCAGTTGGGCATCAGCGGTGTTGTCTATCTCCCATCACTGTTTTTGGTGAGGACACCCAATCACAGCACTGAGCCTTCCCATTTTAAGTACTTTCTCTGTGAGACATCCATTAGATATTTTCACAGCTCCCACATTAGCCATAAACACTACACGAATACTTTAACACAGTCAGGAAGATGCACTGAAGCTGCACAGAGCTGTGACACCCATTAATGCTCTAGTGTTGTTTTTGTTCAGACATATGCTGAACGGATGGTCCATCATGTTCAGGAACGGATAAGAAACTTTTAACAAGTTTATGATGACCATCAATATCTGTGAAAGACAGCTATGCAGCTCCATATAGTATCATTCACAAATGACTTCTCAGAATATCACAGATCATCCAGCCCATCCAGCTTCACCTCTGAAATGCGTATTTCCCAGCTGGTTTTCATAGTGACTCACCCAAAAATGGTTAGTATTACAGCTCATCATGGATAAAGTGAGGCTTGGGCAAATCCCAGTGGCTGGTTCTTTTTCTCAAAGAATAATTAGGACACAGGCCAGTCCCTCCCATGCACACCAGCTGTGCGCTCCTTAGCCATTGCTAAGCAGACAGATGTATAATCTGGAACTGTTAGTTGCTGTCGGTCAGCTGGCCGTTATTACATCAGGCACAGGATAATCTCCAGGACATTTTATAAGGCAAGGGGCTCTCAAAAGAACTTCTTGACTGTGCCACATGCGGAGAAGTCAAGTAGAGAGAAGACAAAATAAACAAAAAAGAACAAGTTCAGTTTTCCTCTAAATAGCAAACCACTGAAGAATGCATAACAAAGGTTTGTAAAACTTCTGTGTCTGAGCCCTTGTGCAGAGTTCTCTAGCAGAAAACAATGTCCCTGAGCCTTCTCAAGGGATTCCTCTTCCTGCAGCCTGAAAGACTGCAAGCCGCCACTTGTGGAAACCAATGCCACCATCCTTCTTTTGCTAAGCTTCTTCTTCCTATCTAAATAGTCCATATCTGGAGCAGGTGCAAGCTCTCCAAGGTTATGCCAGACAATTTGTGGTGTTATATCTGCAAAGACCAGACTCTCAAATAAGACACCTTTGAAAGACTCTACACAATTAAAAGGAGTCACAGCATGAACAGAAGGGGAATAGCTGAAGCCACAGGCCCTGCTCTCTGTGCAGAAAGACACACTGCATACAGACTGTCATTTCCATGGGGATCCTTCACCAGTCCACAGCTATAATGTAAGAGCCAAGGAAGTAAATACGTAAAGAAATAGATCAGTTCATGTCTAGGAAATACAGTCAAGTTAATGGAGATGATGTTTCTGGTTTGTATCTTGTCATTATAGTGTTATAGTGAACAAACTTCTCAAACACCTTCACTTACAATTATGCATCTAATGATAGGGATCTACAAACTGTCCAGCACCAATCAGTCTTTTGACACGGACAAGCAGATTTTCTAAAGAACTCAGTGCACGCTTTTTAAAATGAATATCTGTATTTTCAGACTTTGATATTCCAGTTCAAAGGAAATGGCTGCGTGTAGAGCTCTATGTACTGCTGGTTCTACAGCATCACTTATTTTACCCAGATGAAGATCTCTATATTTCAGAAATTACATAAAATATTAAATATCAGCAAAATGAATTACGCATTTCAATTCACTTTGAGAATTAACAGACAGACTTTAAAATTCAGTACATATACATTACCCCTCGTAGTTAAAATAATCTGTCAAAATGTCATTTATAAGGCAGCTAATCTTCCAGAGAATATTAAGTTAAAGGCATATTTAATAGCAATTTTTTTAGACAGCCTGAACAGTACAGTTTGCATGACTTCTTAAAAACTCTTCATCAGGACACAATATCTCTTAAAAAAAAAAAGCTGTGTAGAGAGAAATACTTCTTTTACTAAAAAAACCTTCCTCAGAAAAAAAAAATCATGAGGTGATAGAGCTATAAAGAATCTGGCCATAGACATTGGCGCTTTTTCTTACCCCATTTGGAAAGAAAGACTTCCTGGATTCAGGAATATGTTGTGCATCTACATACATATCCACATATCATTTCAACCTGGAACACTGCAGAAAACTACAGTTGGGAACTGAACAAACACAGCAGTGGCTGTGGTGATTTAGTTTTCTTTTAATTAGAGAAGGTTGGAAAAATTCTTACCAAATAGTGTTTCACTGGAATTCAATGATTTGGCCAATTTAGAAATTTTTTCAGACAAGGTTTAATTTCAAAGAGAGTATGAGAGGGCCTAGCCAGGCTTCAATATGAGTCTCGCTGCCAGATAAGTTTTAAAACTTGTGTTCTTGCTGGATGCCTTGTCCAACTTCTTGGCAGCCCATTTAGCAAGCTGTTGGGAACCTGGAGATCACCAACTCTCCTTCCTCAAACCACTGCAAAAGCTCTGTCTCAATTAATAGAATATTCCAAGTGTTTTCCTTCTATTTCTTCAAGTGGAACAAACACAAGTGTAAAATCAAGAAAAAGTTGAGAGAAAACTGCTATTTTTATCTTTGACTAATTTCAATATTAAGGAACATAATTAAAATAACAGTATTCCACTTGGTAGGAACTGCATACAGGAACTATTGTCATTAATAAATACAAACCAGATAGCTTTTAAGAAAAATGTGTGTCTTCAGAAGAGGCTACCTTTTGTTGGTGTAATTTTAGACCATTTGTTTGTAAAGCATTACAATAGAATTCAGATTCCTCGGTCAAAATACAAGATGAAATCAGTAATACTACACCATAGAGGAAAGGGAGATCATGATCATGCAATCTTTCATGGTGTTTGGACATTAAAGGCAAAAACAAAGTCCTGTTAATTATCATTAATATTTATGCAGTACCCACAGGCCCAAACTGACATGATAGCCTCATTCCATTATGCTTCATAATTTTCTATTCCAGAGAGTACTAAGTTGGATTAACTGAAAACAGATGGAAAAAGAAACAGAACTACAGGCTGAGATCATAGAAATTCCAAAGTGAATTGTTGCCCAGTTTTCAATTTGATTTTATGCATATGAAAAAAATAAACCAGTGACTGCAGAAGTTTTTGTTTTGCTTGTAAATCATTTGGAACACTCCAGACATGGATTTTTTTTGCTGTACTTTTATTTGCACTGAACTCGCATTTTTGAAATTTTGAAAGGGTAGCAGAGGATTTCCACCTGTGCAAACAACCTGAGTCAGTTTCTTTAAATCCTGTTTGCTGTTTGGCACTGATGAAAAGTTACAAACAAAGCAGAAGAAAGAAAAAAACAGTGCAAATCACAAGCTTTTCGATTTTTGCTTTTGAGGAAAGATAAATATTTTTTTCAGACTGGTTTAGCATGTTATGGTCTCTGCCTACCTTCCATGCCTGTGAAATTGCATGCTACCAAGTTGTCACTATGGTCCTTCTTACAAGAACTAAAGATGTAAAGAAAATTGAGCTACTGCTGTCATCGTTAGTCTTGCCCAAACATATCCAATGAAACAGGGCCCTACATATGCCTTATACTTTGCCTATTTAGCTTGTTCTTCTTTTTCTATTTTCCCCCACTGAAATTGTTCCCAGTGAGAATAAAAGTGGTTTGCACCCAGAAAACAGAGCTGGTGTTGAAACTTCATCCTGACTTTCAGTTCCAGCCACCCTTTTTAGTTTTTTTTTAAACAAGCAGAACAATTTCAATGCTTACAGAAGGCAACAATAGCAGTGTTGAAAGTCGTTCAGACACTGAAGCCACTGGGAAAGCTTTGTAAATATCAAGAATCCTTCCCAGTACATAGTTCCCACCTCACGTCAGCCCCAGTGAGCTGAGCTTGAAGCACAACACTTGGGCTTTGCCCACACCTCTTTGACCCTGGGCAGGGTGCTCACCAACAGTAATGATTCACAGGATGCTGACTGGTCTCATTTCATACAAGACCTCAAACAATGTTTCAGCCATGATCCTTGAATAGCATTTAGCCATAGTGGGCTTGGATTCAGTCTAGATCCTAAATAAGCATGTTAGGCCTTTCCAGGTAATGTTGCTCCAAACTGACTATGCAACAGATTTCACTGAAATTGCATGAGTAAATCCATCAGGTCTCTGTATGCCACCCCAGCAGAATCCCATTGGAAGTATCCCAATGCAAATACTGGACATTTCACTCAGCCTGTGTTTTGTCATGTCCTGCAAATTCTGTGACTTCACTAGACTGAGAAACCTTGATTTCTAAATTTGAAGCAACATTTCAGGAACTACCAAATGTTCATACTGTCATGGTTAAGCCTTTATCCCTGAATTGCTTGTCTGTCAGAAGCTTTTATTTATAACTCATAACTAAGAATAATGGCGGTAGATTCAAGAACTCTAGGTTTAGTCACATGCCTGTCTCAGATATGCTGCCCTAAAGTTTCATAATCCTTGTATGCTACACAATAGCTTCTAACTAATATTTTTTCCCTTGTTGCAGAATCTGACAACAAAAGTAAAAATGCTATAATTTAAATTATTAGAAAGAAATAAATTAATCCAGATAGACTTTTGAGGCAAAGAATTTTTTTCCTTCAATGCTCCTGTGTTTTTCAATGTGAAATTTCTATCCTCTTTTGCAAGTTAAAATGAATAATTAGAAAACTACAGTTCCACAGAAGGAATATCACTCTCGTCTAATTCCAGTATTCCTTGATTTCTGAGGGGGAAGAAGTTTGCTGGTTTTGCTCATGTGAATCATCATGCACACAGAGTCTATATTCCTCCCTCTATCTCAAATGGACTTGTGTCTTTCTGATGAGTCACAAAAAAGAAAGGGAATTACGTAAAAAGTATTTTTCATTGAACATGTCAGGGTTAAATCAGAATAATAATAATAAATGTTTCTTTCTTTGACAATATGGAATTGTGCTTTGGGGAGTGGAAAGAAAACCTGGGAATTCAAAACCAATACACTTCTACTACAGGCAACTTACATTTCCTATCTCCTTATTTCATTATCATATAAAAAAAAATAAATTAGATTTCAGGGCAGGCATGCTGAACTGGAAGTACTCTTAGTATTCTGAGGATATCTAGAGCACCACCATGAAATGATCCACTACATAGCTGTCATATATGCAGAGAGTGAAAGATATGTCAAGTCTGGCAGATTTTCCTTTATGGAGAAAAGCAGTACAGTATGGGAGACAAAAGAATGGTTTGTAGATGGGGAATTGTATGTAGTTGAGTTGACAACTCTTGGTCTTAAGATTCACTTACATTTAATGGGTCTGGTTTTGCAGCCACTATTTCCACATGTCATAATAAGGCACATAAATGGCCTAAGAAAGTCCACTGCAATTGCTCAGGTGCATATGTTTGACCAAACTGGACTCTTTACAGGTAATAATGGTAATTCAATTTTATGTAGTAGCCCTGATACATCACTTAGGTATAATAGTATTGTGGTATGTCACTCTGGTTCCTTTACATTTCTAAACTTCCCCAAGTTTGGTGCACTTGGTTCTACCCTGAGCTTTTCCTTTTTCCTGCAGAAAAGTGATCATGTAATTATGCTGCATTTTAAGGTTTTAGTTGTATGGGTTTTTTGGTTTGTTGGTTAGTGGTTTTTGGTAGGGGAGGAATGCATAGGCAAACAAAAGTGATGCATGTATTATAACAAACTATTTAAGAATGAGAGTTATGCTGACATTAATCATGTAGTCATTAGAACTGGGAGGGACAACGATAAAATTATTATTAGCTTTCCAGATGCTGGCCTCTTCTTTCCATCACTTTACTTCTTCTAAAAGACTATTGCCAGGGGCTGGACAACTATTTAAAAGGGGCATCATATCTGTAGTAAAAGAGAGACAAAGCTTCTACGTGTTTCTTTCTGTATCTGCCTGTACCTGACTTTTAATCTGATCAGTTGCATTTTAACCTGATCATATTCTATATTTAAGTTGCCAACCTCTTTTCTTCTTTTCAGGTTTTAATTAAAAAACAACTGCATGGTGAAAGGGCTCTACCAAGATTCAGAGCTTATTAATACACTTTTTTTTAGTTTTGATTAAAATAATTCAAATATCTAGGGTCAACCCTCCCTTTTTATTGAAGGAAATGACACAAGAGGATGGTGTCCCTGCTCTTTGATTTCCTTACCTGGATGAGAAAGTATACTTTAAATTACTGTTGCTGCCTGAGGTAATTTTTAACTGCACAGCAATGTTCCTTTCTGAAATAACGCGTTTGAAGTTTTCCCTGGGTTTTTAGATTGCCATAGGCATTGAAATAATCCATAGGAGGTAGACTGCCATAGACACTGAAATAAGCTGTAGGAAGGCCTATTCACACATATGCCATGCTCTTTGTAATGCCAAGATTTTCTGGTGTAGCTTCTTGTCAAGAATGATTATTTTGAGGAAACTTGGGTTAAAAGGATATTTTACTCATTGCAAAACAATATGGAAGAAATATAAAAGCAGATTCAAAAGTAGATACTGAAAATTCACACCCAAAGAAGTGGCCAGTCAGAATTTCATTTTGACATCAAACAGGGAAGGCAAAAGAGAACTTTTAGGTGGTCTTTATTTTCTGTGGGACTTAACCTTGAATTCCATACTGTATCTCTATATGCAGGGTGCATTTGGTATAACACATCTTAAACCATCCTTTGCACTTCCCTTGGTTTCCTTTTTGTTTATTATGACTAGTTTAAAATAATTTTATTTTTGGAGTAAGCACACTGGGTTATTCTTGTCCTCCCCTGTTTCTGTGTATACAACATCCCCTCAGGAACAGTGGAGAAGGAGTAAAGAATAAAGTCATGGTTTGACACTCTGTAAATACAAACCCAATGATTTTATCCAGAGTTCCTCAAATAGCTAGTCAGTGAAACTCCTTACTACACAGATTATGTTCTGAGTGATTGGACTACATAAGAATATTAATTCTAGTAATGAAATATGGTTCTCTCAGGATGATTTTCTGCTTTTAAGGCAGAAGAAACTCATGTAACAATTCAGAGAAAAAACTCAAAGACTTGATTATGACAGAACCAGAAAAAATACTAAATTATGAGAGAGAAGCTGGAAAAAAAACCAACTAGATTTCTCAATGTCTGACTCTCTATTTTTTTTTTAACAGAATTGTTTCCCTAACCTCTGACATTGTGGTTACTCCTGTGGGCTATTTCATCAGAAATCAGTTGAAATAAAAATAAAAAATAAAAAATTAATCCCTTTCCTGGCAAATTTCAAAGCATTTGTCTATCAGATACTATTCAGACTTGTGGCAACAAAGAATGTAAACTATAAAATATTCCTGATGTTTCCCTTTTACAGAAAGCTGTGGGAAACAAAACAGATGGTGAGACCTAGGCTGACTACAAGTAACACTGATGTACATTTTTAAGAATATGCAGAATTAAAATGAAGCATCAGAGAAAATTGAGACCTGAACTTGAACAAATGAAACCAACTACTTATCTATATAGGTAAAATTCTGAAAAACACAAGAATTATGTAGGATCTGACTTTAAATTTTCAAATGTGAATGCGTTTAAAGCTCTTTTTATGCAACAGTTTATGCTGCACATGGTACCCAAGGCACATCAAAACTACTTAAGCACTTCTGAAGACCCTTTGTGACTGAAAGAGCATTACACAAGCAACATGATTAAACCTTTTCCATCAATCTTGAAAGCCAAACAGAACAAGGTATACAAGTTTGTATGGGAAAGGCTGCTGATGGGTAAAGGGCAAAGTCTCCTGTCCAGCTTTCTGTTCCTCCATCTTTGTAACAGATACATTATTTGAAATGTGAATGTAAAAACCCCAGGGGTTTTTTTTTATGCTTGTTTACACACAGAATTATGCACAGAATTAACAAGGTTGGAAAAGACCATAGTGATAATCAAGTCCAACCTTTTACTAACTTAACAACCTATCCAACACCAAACAACCTACCCAACACCAATTTAGTACTATCTGTCCCAGAATTACTTGATTTAGTAATGATTTATTTTTTCTACTTTTGAAAACTTGTGTTTCAAATTTGCACAGATTAATGTTGCCCTTGGTGATTGCAACACCTTTGATTTTTTTTTGTCAGTAAAAGAAATAAAATTGTAATTGCAGGTGGTACCAAACTTCTAAGGACTCACACAAGAACAATTAGATTGCATGAAATTCCTATCGAATGTGTGAATTATAGCCACTACATGGATATCTGATGGCAACAGCTCAGTTCACAAATTTGAAATGTTTGAGCCAAATAGAAAGGAGTCAGAAGAACATATTCTGAAACATTTAGTGCCCTGGTTCTTCATCTTCACACTCAGCAGACAAAATAGCAATCAGTGTTACTGACTTCAGGACCTGGGAATTTTCTTTCTCCTACACCAGAGACTCAGTATTCTCATCTTATTATGCAAGCTTTTATGCTTTCTTTAGGACTTGGCTTCTGTATGTTTCATATATCATATTAACTACATAGCACTTTTTATCTTTTTCATATATGTTTTGCCAACATTGCCAGCTCTCTTAGCCTAATCCACAGCAAAGCCACTGAAAAAAGAGTTGTCTTTTTGTTTTTCATAAAAAGGGTCACATGGAATATAGATCAAAATGTGGAATGTAGATCAAAATATGATTATACTCTAAAGCACATTGAAAAGGGAAGAGTAGAAACAATTCTGTTGCATTAGCAATTTTTCTACTGTTGGACTTAATTTGAAGTTCACGTACAAGTGAACTCAATTTCAGTCCAAGTTCGGTTTTAAAATGAAACTATTTGATTTAATGCCACAAGAAGAAAGGAAGTGGCTTTAAAATCTTGCAAAGGAATTAATACTATGCATATTTCATTGCATAAGGGTATATGGTTTATCTCTTCTATGTAATTATTAGGGCTGGACTTGGCATAAAATCCATTCCCTACACAAGTTCAAAACAGGCTTGGTTAACTGCTGGGGGTTTTTTCAGCCAAGAGAAAAAGCCTAATTACAGACACACCACACTATAAGAAGTTTTTCTCATGATATCTCTTTGCAGGCAGAAGGAAATGAGCACTGGAAAACTCGTAAGAAAGTCTGATCAAGTAACATTTCCAGCTTGACTTCCAGACCAAAGAGGTTTGGACAAGTTTTGGTTAAGCAGACTAATTTTTTGATGTTTATCTGAACTGAACAGTCTGAATTTTTTGAGGTTCGGTGTTGGTTGCTCTCCATTTGAAGAGCTATTGGCATTTCTATACATGTAATCAACACAAGCCTTTCATTCAAAATGCTTCCAGCTTGTTCTGTTTTGTTTCTAGTGTATGCTCATAAACCTGCAGTGTCGAAACAAGCTGTCTTCTGGCATAAGAAATAAAAACAAAGGTGGCAATAGATTCTTCAGACAAAAACTGGCCCAATTTTTCAAGCATGCCTTCACTCAGACAGTGGTAAAGTGCAGATCTCTATCTCAAAGGCTACAAAATCTACTGGAAAGAACCTGTGATGATGGAGTTTGGCTTTATAAGCCAGTACATTCTAAAGTCAATTTAAGTCATCCACCTACCTGTACCTGCCATTTCAGTGGAAATAAGTATTCCTAGAGCTGCAAAAGGCTGTTTGAGATTACACGGTTTCTACTCTCAGTGGAAGAAATTATTATAGGTGTTACTAGGACCAAGGTGAAAATTAATTGTATATCTATTTTTTACTAACTCTCTTCTACAAATTGCATCAGTTTATGCAGAAAGAAGTAGCTTTTTGGGTTACAAGGTTTTGGTCTTTTTAAATGGGATCTCAAGGTACAGCTAGCGAAAGCACTAACTGTGTTAACACGACATGGTGTTTTACTGCAATGGATGAAAATATAACACCATCTCCAGAACACACAGCCTAAGAGAAGGAAGGCCTAAGAGAGAAGAGGTTGCATTAAATTATGTTTTTGTTACTTACCTGATGTCTAAGTTTTTGGTCACATAAAAGCCTTATGCAGCATTTTAGGTCAGCTTCAAATGCGAAATTTCTAAACCTTCCGTTTCAAATGTGAAACTTCTAAACCTTCATCTTATCTCCTCACATGTAAAAAATTATTCTTGATTTATTGTTCACTATTTTAAAATACACTCCATAAGCTCTCTCATTATTGTCTTCACTAATTCCCCTTTTAAAATTCCTCCTCTTACATCTATTAGTCCAAGGATATATTTTACAGCCTATTGAGCATTTTTTTGGGGGGTGTGTGTGTGTGTATTTTGGTTTTTTGTTTGTTTGTTTTCCTGAATATCTAACTTTGACTTAAAAATACACAAGTCCATGGATTACCAACAATTCCTTGCACTTTACCTGGCTGAACTTCACATTAGGCTGCTTAGTTTGTTCCATTTTATTTTCAGTCCAGATTGTATAATAATAAATCTTTCCCATGTATTCCCTAGCTTTTTCTCTGTCCTAATTCCTCCTCTACTTGCAATTTCGCACTGTGGAAACTTGCAGTACTATGACTAACTGTGGAGAGAACGAGTCATAAATTAGTCACTAGCAAGACAAGCATCTTAGCAGACCCACAATGACTCAAAACAGTAGACTGGTTTCTGGCCTGAGGTCAAGCTCCCAGAGGTCCTTGGATACACAGATCTAAAAAAGAACTCATTAAAATTATTGTCTCTTAACTGTCCACCTGTACGGAGTCTGGTTACACAGCATTCTAATTAGCCACCAGCAAAGGGAGCCAAGCATCTGCTCGTGAACATGTCTTTTCTACTTTTTGCTGTGCCAGGAGATAAACACAGTATTAAGAATTTTCTTTTTTAATCTTTGTGACCCAACACGTAAATTGCAGCACATTACTTCTGCTTGTGCTTAGAACAAACCAGATTTTGTTACTAAAAAAAGTTCAAAACTCTTCAACCAAAAACACCTCATTGTATATCACTCCAGACAAGCATGAAAACAAGGCTAATAAAGCAAAACCCAGTTCCTTGCTCAATGAACTGCTCACAAGCAGGCTCACATGTCTCTGACTAGCTCATGGCACCAGGCACATTGACACAAACCACATGCTAGAGCTATCAGCTAAAGTATACGTGAAGCTGGAAGTCTAGGGCTGCTGATTCGCCACCGTCTTCCATCAAGAGGACAGCTTTCCATCGCTGTTATTGGACACAAAGATTGTGTATTCTCTGTAAGTTCAAAGCAAGGCTGTTCACAGGCAGGCCCTTGTCAGTAAAGTACACAGTTCAATATTGGAACCGTAGGTAGCAGAACTAAGTTTCCATGCCTCCACCACCAACCCAAGCTTGAAATTGTGCAACCCAAGTTTGAAATTGTGTTATTTGATTATGTACATGCAGGCAAATTGGAAGTAAAGGTGGAGAGGAATCTGCAGCCTGAGTTATCAGACTCCCTGCTTAAGGACTTAGCTTTCTTCTCCTTGACCAGGGCACACATGCCCCACAATCATAGCTGGTTCTCAGTTGAGTGGAAAAGATCGGTTGTGTCAACTTTTAATGTCAGTGGCAAACAGCAAACAGAAGAAGTCATTTAAACACTTTTGTAGGTTATTAGTGGCTGTGATATGGAAATATGATTCTCTGACAAATAGCAATTTTCTGACTTGGACTCTCTTTGAGAAAGGTGTTCCTGAGCACTGCCATCATGCCACTCTTCAAGACAGCACAGATGAAAGCAAGAAGGGGATTTTTCAGGGAATGTTAGTATAAAGAAGAAAGGAAAATAAAAAGGAAAAAAAACACTTCTTGTAGTATTTTCTCTCAAATGCAGACACAGGCTGCCTAGCCCCACCTCCCTAGCAGGAAACAGACTCTCTTTTTCAGCTTAAGTACTCCCACTCCTTCTGTTCACTGATTGATTTTGTTTTGCTTGACTTGACAAGAACAGGTTGGACAAATCTGAATTATCTGTATGTTGCTGACTGGATCAGCTGCAGATCCTTTAGTATGCTTGTCATTTAGTCTTATAAATTACCTTAATGAGGGTTGTAAATCTTAGCTCTCTGAGGACATAGCTGTACAATAAAAAGCAATTCAAATCTTTAAAAAAGCAAAGATGTCCCTAGAATGCAGGCTGTTCTTTAAATGCAAAGCGTCCTCCTCTGGAATTTGCCCTGGATTTCCGCTACTTAGTTTTCTAAATGTAAGTTACTTTAAAGAAAAAACTAAGTTTACCCCAAATGCAAATTTGTCTAAACTCTTTTGGAAGAACGGAAGTAAAACATAATTTCACATGGCTCTATGAAGTTTTGAATTGGTAGAAATATGTGACAAAATGTTTTGTAAACATGTTTTAAGAGACAATCTAAAACTTTTTTCTGATATATGTGACCATGGATTTAATAAATTAAAATAATGTTAGCTATTAAGCAATAAAATATGTATTCTCTTTATTCTCTGTTTGTGATTAAATAAGAAAATGAAAGAAAAAGAGACTGTCAAGAAATAAATGAATAGAACAACTAAATTATTAGCAGAAAGAACCATGTTTAAAATTCAAGTCCTCTGACTTTCAGTACTGCAAGAAGCACAAGATGTATTGAAGTACATTCTGAAAATTGGCTTCCTCTGATGTCAGTCTTTTCAGAGGCATAGAAAGGTAGTTAACAAGTGATATAATGCTCTCACCTTTTTACTAGTTTTCTTTGCAAAGCATTTAGCATTCAATTACATGTACTGAATGAACAGTATGAGTCATACATTAAAAAGGGTAGATTCCAGTGTATACTGCGGTGCCTAGCATAAAAAAGTTAACAATATGATCTCAGGTGGCAGAAATATTGAAGACATCTGTCAACAGAACTTAGTTTAGATAACACAAAACACACTATATATATCACTCCCACAAAGTAATGTGCATATTCCTTATTATATCAGATTTATCAACAAAAAAGAATATTTTAAAAATTATAAACAACAAAAATAAATTTATTACTTTTCTGAAGTAATCATAAGCAGGTATAAATAATATGCTATTTTCTTTGGAAAGTCATACTAAAAAATGTGTTATAAGGCAACCTAATTTCTAGTGATATCAGAATTCTCTCGCTTTGTCATATTTCTGATTTTCCTTGATATAAACATATTGAATTGCCTTTTCCATTAGCTTGGGTTTTGATACAAGTTTTTAGCTTGCTTACAAGGACTAGAGTCTATGACTAATGCACATACATTCACTAGTTTGACAGGGCCAGAAGCATTTCACAAAGCCCAAGCTCCTTTTGGATGCTCATGATTTATTCACACACTGAATGACACTCTGTCATTTATTGCCCGTGTAACTTGTTAGACTCAATCATAGTTTTTCTTCCTTTCTTCACTATTTCACATCTGATCTGCAGGTTTACTCTTTAAGCGAATATATCAGACATCCTCTTCTACTTCCAGCACTATTTTATGGACATTTCCCAAGAAATGTCAACAGCTACAAAAATTCTTCAACTTTCTGCACCTCTGTGTAATACTAATAACCAGACATTTTCCACAAGCTCTGCAAAGGTCTTGTTAACACTCTTCATTGTCTGGACCAGGCTCATTCCATTAATCACATGGACATGTACTGAGTAGTGCCAATGCCCAGGGAATAAAGGACATGCCAGAACTTCTCTAGCATCCAGCAACTAGTAAGTTCTTAAGTAAATTCCTGCCTATTCTAAGAATTACTCATTTCCTAAGAACCTTCCAACTCCTTAGAAAAAATAAGTCTGAAAATGGTTTTTGGATGTGTGATCATAATATTTCCATGCTGAAGAATCTTTCTCAAAATGCTTCTGCTTGAAACCATGGTATGGTTTTTACTCTAATATGTTGATTTTCAAAAAGTCTTCTCTGAAACTGGGCAGGAGAAGGATGACTGACTTGCTACTAGACTGACAAGGTCACTATATATGTAAGAATATCTCTCTCTCCAAAGCATATTATATATTAAACCAAAGATACAGTCTCTGATATTCCAGCATCCTGGGCATTTTGAGTTTTGGTAATTTCCTTGAAGCAATTCAATTTTAACTTATCCCTCAATTATCTCATCCAGATGCTTCCATGTTCAGCACCTTGATGACATCAGTTAGCTTTCTGGAGGTGTTTCCTTCAGTCTCAGAACATGCCCTTTTGTGTGGTCTAAACACAACTTCTACATGTCACAAGCTTGTTACTGATTGTGTACAGTTTGGATAATTGGATGCATAGGTCCAGGGCACAATGCCACAGAAGGAATTCAGACACAGGTTCAATAGTTTTCCCTATCAGCCCATGCTGACCTTAACATTGCATCTTGATGTTAGTGTAAGAGACTCAAAATATTTCCACTACTACCATCTCTTAGGATCCACAAAATGCAGTTAGTGACTCTAATAACACACTTTTTGCTAGAAGAAAGAGGTACCTACCACTTAATATCCCTCCTATACGCTTTGCTACAAGGTCTATACAGATAAATATCTAAAGCTGGTTGGATTCTTTTTTCAATCAATCCAGCTTCCTAAGCCTGCTGAAAACTATTCAGCAAAGACCAAGGAAGGGTGGAAAGAGTGACAGAAAAAACAAGAAAGAGAACAAGTCCATGTCACTTCATTGTCAAGAAACTCAGTTACTTGCAGCACTGTACTCTCAGAAACAGCCATGCTACTCATACTGATCTTCATTAGTAGCTATAAAGGATGGCATCAGTATGTCTCAGCAGATGTTGCCACAAGTCTTGTTGACACAATTAAGTGCTTCTTCCAAATGGGATACACTGGCTATGCAATTACCCTTCACAAGTCCTTTGTCTTTTGAAGTATTAGTCTTCCATTTCACTTGTAACCTGATTTAGTGACTTCCTAGAAAGTTCTTTTTCCAAAGCCACAACACTTTGGTTTTCCACAATAACACACAACAGGTGTGTACATCATGAACATTTTGTGGCCTCTTTGAGGATGCTGAAGCTTGGGTGTTTGGGCATCACGCAAAATTTTGGCAACATCCAGAATTGAAAAATCAGTGGGGATTTAGTCAGCACACAGAAGGATATGTTACAAATCATGGCCTGAGATGACACTGGATTGACATATGGAGAGATATAACTGAAATTAAATGAATGGAAAATGTCCTCTGACTGAAAGTACTCTGCTCTGCCTTCTTCCTTCACTGCTTATCACAAGTGGGATCTTTGCCATAGATGTGAAAGGTAAACTTTCATGTACCCGTCATATAGTTTAGAAATGTTGTAAATTACATAAAAAAAAAATTAAATCACTAGAGTCATGTTCATACAAGCAATAACATTGAAGTGTGACTAAAATTGTAGAAGTGCTATTTAGGAGGTAATTGTACCACAGATAAAATGATGTTGCCAAACTGCACTAACATCCTGTTTGCCACAGGTTTTTACTACTGTCAGTTATTATCCTGGCTAAATGTAGCACCAAGCAACTTCCTAAAGCTGGACCTAAACAAAGAGAAGTGAAATTTTGGTACGAATAGATCTGCAGGATTTGTCTCTTTCATTTCTTTTTAATTACTATTATTATTATTTTAATTCCTTAACAAATACTTATAAAATGATTGGATGAAATATGCTTCTGGCCATGAGGGCAAGTAAACTAATTTCCTGGAATTAAAGTAAAACCACTTATCTCATCTACCACCTATCATTATCAATTACTGTGTTACAAATCCTGGAATAAACAAAAGGCCAGGAATGTGGAAAACCAGGTTTATAGGGATCCTCAGACATTTTGTTGTGGTCTTTTCATTAAGTTCAAGCATAATTACAGGTATTAGAAACAAAGACAGCAGTGGTAAATCTGATCAATGAAATTACATAATTAAACAGTCCATTGTAATTTGTGATGGCATCACTCAAGAAGCAGAGATCAAAATATGTATGTTAGAGCAAAGTGTCTACATTGGGTGGCTGACTAGGACACTGAACGTCACTTCTGCCATACATCTAGATAAAATTTATTACCTACAGAGTATAGAAAAGGTCAAAGATCTATCCGTGGTTGGATGCTATGGCAAAACTAATTTTTACTATAATTATAAATCTTCAAATTTTAATCTTATAGTCATCCAACCCGTCAAGAAACATAACTTTGTCACTACCAGAAAGGTCAACAATTTTATTAAAATAACATACAGCTTATGGAGCCAAACTCACATTTGTTATCCAATTCTGCAAATAAAAACCTGAAAAAGATCAATACAAATGATGACTAGGAGTTAAAATTTAGGCTAATTTAATCTCTGATGCAATTCTCCCTATCTCAGATGACAATTGGACCTGTTTCAAATTGTACCCTTCATTTTGAAAGCACTTAAGAAGTCCTACTTTTGAAAAACGTACATAAATTAACTAATAAATTCGTCCTGAAAACTAAGCATATTTGCATAGGTAGGAAGCTTTAACTGTAAAATTCTCTAGATATAATTCACAGCTTCACTGTACCCCACCTAAATCACCATAGAGCTGATTTAACACCATTTAAAACAACACCCGTGGGTTTACAAAATATGCACATGGATAAAATATTTTATAATTTACCAAAATGTGACTAGTTCTTTAAATTCATTGTTACGAATACGTCCAAAACAGTCTATTCCATCTCATTTGTATGTTCTTATCCCTAAAACAGATCTGCCCAGATTGCTCTAAGTTTTTACGAGCTTAGTGAACAAATACATGCACATAGACATCCAAGCCATTATACAAATAGAGATCTTCATGAGAAAAATAAGGTTATGTTAGATCCAAGGGAAAACATGTCTGATAAAACCTACACTGAGATTTATGTATTTCCAGAGAACATATTGAAAAAAACCAAAGAGATCTTTGCTTATTTTGAATTCTTGCCTGGTCTGAGGGTTTGCTTTACATCTAAAAGTTGAACTGAAATATTAGAAACCTTGGTGAACTTAGACTGTTTTCAGCAAGGCAGGATTTGGGGCTTAGGCTCATTAAGAAATGTCAATCTGAAGCTACAGTCAATCTTAAGGAAATTGTTTGTCTGGTCTGAGGTTTAACTGGCCTCCCCTAAGTGAAGTATCCTGGATATACATATTCAGAAAAAATAAAACAACGCCTGTAATTGAGATTATTTAACAGATCAAAACACATGTTCTCCCTTTGTAAAAAANGTGTGTGTGTGTGTGTGTGAGGTATATGTCTTACATATGTTTTATTTTTTAAAATCCCTTCATGATATACCAAGTACATATCTAGAGCTGATTTACCCAGTGATAAAGCTTGGTAAAATACCTTAAGGAAAGAGTTCAGGCTCATGGGACATGGAAAAAATAATTCAATTACCAACTCTGACCATTTTCCTTTTCTTTGTCATGCTTCAGACTGAATAAAATGAGGCTTTTCTTTCCACAGCAGTCTTTTCCATTTTCTTCTGTTTTGTTTTTCTATTTCAGTGATGAGGTATGCATCAAGGGACAGATGAATTAATCTGCAATACCATATGCGTACATGTGAGTACTTCAGTATGTTCAAGAAATAAGGCTTCCATAACTACTGTACTGATTGATAAAGGCATATTTTTTTGCATGGTTGTCCTAAAAGTACACAATAAATGCTCTCTTTCATAAGTCCTGAAGGCCCTGACCAAGACACTGGAATTCCCATCTGTACAATGCATGCTTTCATCTGTGTGATCATCAACACATGTTGAATGTGTTTCTGAAGGTCTGTTTTAAAGCTACGGCCATGGGACATCATGTGACCACTGAATCATTTTCTTCCAGCTGAGGGTACATTTTATCTTGCCAAACATTTTCATAGTTTGTGCAAGCAGTTCCTGAAGTCTGATTCAGCTGCTCATGATGTGGCTGTCTGCTTGTCTAAGTGCAGGGGAAGGTTTAAAATTTCATATTCCTCTCCACGCTGTGACTTTTAATCCTCTAAAATGTTTCCTGAGTGTTGAACATATGCCTGTTTGATTATTCCTGGCAAATGGCATTTAGGAACAGCTTGTTGATTAATTCTAAGCCATGCTGTGATGGTCTTCAAAGAACACCTTAATAATTTTAAGTAAACCATAAGGAAAATAACATTTTTTTCTACAAACATACGTTCTGAAGCAGCATTTTTCATACTAATGAAAATAATATTTTCATGCTGTATTAGGAGAGCTTTTGGGGGTATGTAATGTCCTTATCTACACATATTTAATAGGATTTATTGCATAGACCCTCCATTTAATGAGGTCAAATACACACAGCAAAGTCTGTTAATCAAATAAAATAAGTCACGCAGCTGCAGATTTCAAATAACTGAATCAGTGGAACCAAAAATCTAGTAACAAACTTTAGTTACCCATAAAAGTGTACTGGATTCTTTTCAGTGACAGATCAGCACACGTATATAAAATGTTTAATCTACCAAACCATTGATAACCACAGAATTAGGTTAATACGGAGTACTGTCAGCCAAATAGTGACTTGACTCACCCTCTGTATTTCATACCAGTAGGTCAGGATCCTACCTGTTGGAAAATCAAGTGATTACACCACAGTGAGACAAGCTCAGAATCAGAAGGCATAGGCACATTAGGAACCCTTTCAGAGTCACAGGACTTTAGTTTTCATCTTATTTTGATTTCTTTTTCCATGAAGATTTTCCTGGTTAGCTTTACATAGAGGTTACTGAAAAATGTCTAATGTAATGTCTAATGTAAACTGTTTAGTACTATTAGTATCAAAGCTGAGCCTAGATATACATGAGGCTTTCCTAAAATTGTAAACTCTTAAAAATCTTCTAGGCATCAGAGACATAGAATGTCTATTAAGTGAGCCAGTGCATTTCCCAATCTCATTTTTCTGTGCTTCATTCAATCCAGTTTTAAACTCCCTCAAGCCACATGGCTTCCTCTATTTCCTGCAAGAGACAATTCCATACCCTAATAGATCTTTCTCTGATTGACAAATGTTTCCCTTGATATTTTGCATTATTCTTCCTTTTTAATTTAATCCCATAAATGCACGTTATACTCCCTTTCCCTTAATTTGTATCATTGTTTTTCAAAGGAAACATAACAAAAGTTTTAATGAAAAGGAAGCCTGTCTTATGTAAACAGTAAAAATTCATGTTAGAAGGAAAATTTACCTTACTTCTATGAACCAGAATTAATCACATGAAAAGAAATACAGGACCATAGCTCATGCTGTGTTTTGGTCAAATAGAAGTTCAACAATAAAGCTGCAAGACCTTCACTATTTCCACTACCTGTTATTCAGGTAGCCTATAAATCTGCTAAACTGGCCAACATTACTTAAATCAAGTTTAATTAGTAATTTATGTAAGGGCTCAGCTCCAAGGTCTTTGAAGTCATGGGATTCTTTCCATTAGTTTCAGTGGGATCTCAATGACGCCTATATTATACATGAAAACAACATTGCATTTAACAGTATGCTAACAGTATGAAAGTAAATAATGTGGAATATCAGAAAAATACTTTCTAAAAAATATCTTCCACATATTTTACATCTGTGAAAGTGTTTTTGATGAAATCCTCCACATGCTATGTTTTTAGAGCAAGAAAATTTTTCAGACCTTTTCAATTTTCACTCTAAAATTATTTAAACTGTAGCAGTATGCCAAGTGAAGTATCGATTTCTTTGACAGAGATTTTATTTTCCATATGGTTTCACTAACAAAGAGCTTTAACCTATTTACAGTAGTTATAAAAGCAGTAACATGAGTACCTCTCCTCAATGTTGTTAGACCAACTTAAGGTAAAGTTTCATAGTGCATGTATTATCACTTTTTTCTCCCTTTATAGATATCTGGTCAGTTGAGTTTCGCAGAACAAATTTTACTCTGGAAGTATAGAGGAAAGTGCTAATAGCAGCTCATTCCACCCCTCTTGCATGAAGTTCAGAGTTATTAAAATCATTTCAGCATATGCTCCCTACCAACCCTGCCCTCTGCCTCTCACAGATAGAGAGACTTGGTATTCTGAATGGTGGTCAATTTTCAGCCAAGCAAAACAGGCTGATGTATTGGCAATGAGATAACATCTCACAGCTTTGCTCAATGATGTATGCTAAACCTTCTAAGCAAGGCATGAATGCACCCATATCTAACAGATGGACTTCATCTCTTTTCCTCTCCTAGGCACTCTCCCTCCCCTTAGCTATGTGCAGCCAAAACTCCCATGTTTGTGCTAAATCATTGCTGGTCCAGTTAAAGTAAACAAAGTACAGATAATGTTGCTTTTCTTTCCAGTCAGAAATGCTGGCTTTCATCTTAAATGCATACATTTGATGGTGGCTCACTGGCAAAACTTGCCTTAGGTAAAAGAAACATAATTATGCAATTTTCAGCTAAAATATTTTTTCCCTAAAGAGAAAGGGAAACAGTCTCCCAAGGAGAGTCCACATGTGAAATCAGAACTATTTTATTGATCTAAACTCATTTCTATTAAAAAAGAAAATTTTGACTAGGGTTTACGTGAAGCTAGCAAGCAGCAATCTAGTGGAAATTTATGGCCTGTATGGGCTCCAGACTGGGCCAGGAGGTCAGATCTTTTTGGAATGAAGTATATTACATTCACAAATAACATATCTAGGGTGGTTAGGGTGTGTGTATATATCTATAGAGAGAGAAATATACATACATGATACAGATCTTAATAAGACATGAAGTACAAACAGTCCATATTATTTCTACATTTCCATATTCCAAAGTGAAAGAGGGCAGTGGTGTCTCCTTATCACTCTGTTGATCTTAAAAGTCAGTTTCACAGACTTGAAAGGATTGAACCCAAAAGTCCTGCAACATGTCATATTTAATGGAACTTAGCTGCCATGAAAGTATGCTGTCACAGACTAATTAAACTAGATACAAAGCAAGGCTATGTTCACCACAAAAATGTTGTTTTTACACATTGCAATTACAATGCTGTATCCCAGAAGTGGGGATGCATTTCAACCCACAGTAGTGACACGTGTCTAGTACAAGCACTAGTATATGTGCAAGTACAAGCACAAGTACTAGTACAAGTTAGGAGATAAAATTTGAGCCATTGTATTTCTCACAATTAAGGAGTCCATCATGTTTTATTGTCAATGTAGATGAGCTGCATTCTCCTCATCCCATTACCTAGTGAGCAGAACATTAGAACTTCACCCAGCAAGCAGCTGGGAAACAAATCCTTGCCTGAAGCTCCTGTAAAAGTATGTGCACAATATGGAACAGACTAACAAAACTTTCTCTTATCTTCCTCAGTTGTGCCTTTCCTGTTTTTTTCAGTGCTTGGGAAAGTTCTGATGCAGTATTTTAGGGCTCGGCACTTCCTCCATTGGGCAGCAATTATTATCACTGCTTTGGAAATCCGCCTTTCAACACTGTTATGGAAAGAAGCAGTTTATTTGTGTTTCTCATCAGACTTAAGCATGGAGTTCATTGTGTCTTAAAAGCAGAGGATTCACTAGAAAAGCCCTGTGCTGTTCTCTTAGCACTCAACTGTGTTTGCCAGGGGAAAAGGCTCAGACAGAGCAGAGATTTCCCTCGATTAGAGGAATAATTTTCCCGGCATTTGTGGTGATGCTTTGCTGAGAGAAGTGGAAGGTACTGGGCTGAAGTGAGTTTAAGTATGTTTTTATCCACCATAAGTGAGCCATCATTCCTTAAAAAACTGATTCCTGCCCTCTGCTCTCAGAGATACCAGACACCAGTGAAGCTTTACCTCTTCCATTTAAAAATGAAGCCCAACCCCAAAACTGGACATTACTTTCACTTCACACCGGTTGCCACGGGTTCCCAGTTAAAAAATGTTCTGAAGCTGCGAAGTTGCGATGTTTCTCTGCAGCAGTTTTATAAGCCTCTTAAGTTCCTTCATGGACTGTAACAACCTCATTTAAGCTGCAGGGTCTCTTCACTGACATCAGCAAATTTGGCTCAATATCCTCCAATAGATGGGCAATTTGTTTTCATAATAAACAATACCACAAATCTCAAGAAAAGCAGCATAGCTGCCAAAATGTCTTCAGCCCTTATGAGAAAAAATCCCAACAATCAAACCAGCAAACCCTGCTAAAATCAAAGGATTTTGTTTTGATTTTGGTGAAGTGAAATATTACATTCTCTCAGAGGATTTCTGTCTCTGATTCCAACAGTCTTCTGGCATTAAGGACAGTGAAGACTACCCTGTAGCATGATTGCATAAAGCCACTTTAGAACAGAAGAAAATGTAACAAGGAATATTTAAAGCAAAGCTGCATGAGAAAACTATGAGAAATACTTAATCCCCTTTATAAAAGATTGACATTATTAAAACTACTTATTTGATGACCATTTCTCTGAGTTAGAATTACTATTTTAATTTATTAGCCTCTCTGTGGAGGAAGAAAAAATATTTTCCTTTCTGAATAAGTAAGAAATATATAACAAATTTATGATGAACAAGACAGGCAAATCAAATAATGAATAGAAAATATGCCTGTTTAAGGGAAAGTATGGTGGTAATGCCTATGTACCTTGACAAAACTTCAGACAGATGTAGTTCTGGGGAGGAATTTCTCCACTCTGCATTCAAAGTAAATAGCACTCATAAACAGCTGCTATTCACCAAACATAGGAGGACTGGATTTGGATGCATTTCCATGTACATTTCCTTAGTCTCTGATCTGCCCTCTTCTTAAGCAAGTAAAAGGGAACAGAGTACACACTGTATTGAGAAGTACATTTGCTTTTCGAAAGGATCCCTGAACACTAGCGGTGCCATGTCCCCAGAATATCTCTGTTAGGTTTTGTGAAAAAAATAGCAGAATTTATTATGAATTTGCACTTTGTTGCTGAAAACCAGTAAACAGTATAGCATACACATGTATTTTTAACTGCCAAGGATATATTATTTTACTTGTAGGCTTTATTTCTAATATTTTTATTCTCAAATGATGTAGAAAACACAAATGAGTCTTTTGAACTAGGTTCAAGAGTCAGTTTGAGAGTTTGGAGTATAGCAGAAATGTCTGATACTTTCTTGTTTAAGTATAACTTTTCTCCCCTATTCTAATATTGCTCATTCCTGGCTCACAACAACCCACAGGCTCTTATTATTACATTGCAGGATGTCCTGTCTGTGGTTTCACAGGAATGTGGGAAGGACATATTCCAATGTGTCTGTGATGCTTAGGACAACTTTCTTTGAACTGAGACCTGGATTGTCATTGTAGGCAGCTAATATGTTTCAGGAGTCATTTTTTTCCTGTAACATTTACTCAGCCTGTCATGGATTTTTTTTTTTTTTTACTTTTCATTCATCAGAGAGGAGCCATGAAGCTGAAAGTACGAAAATATAATCCCAAAACCTGTGTTCTTTTGCCTTTATCCTAATGATCAAATCCCTGGAAGTCAAGGGAGAACAATAATGTAAAACCTCTACATGTATTTAAAGAAAACCAAGTTATGTTCTGATGTCAAACTTGACTAGAATTCGAGGCACTGCATTAGTGAGGATGCAGGAGGTTGCTCTGTTTGGAATGGAAAGCAAAAGCAGAAATTCCTGACAAAGGGAGAGTTGCTATTTGAAACTTAAAGAGGTTCAAATGCATATTAGAGGAGAATAAACGACATTTGCTGAACCCACACAAATTACTTCAATGTCATGAGAAGGAATTTAACTTAGATTTAAACTAGAAAATTTTGAACACTGTAGATTATTCACAGCAGAACAGCGCATTGCACAGATGCATTTTCTCTTTTGTTGATTTCTCTGATGCCCCACCAAGATAGTACTGCCCTGTACCATCCAAAGTGAGCTGACCCAAACTTGTCTAGGTTGGAGTGCACTTACCTTTGTGTCCACTATGGTATGTCATAACACAGAAATCACTGCAGGATTTCAGTTTTCTTTCATAAATGAAAAATCTTGTTTGAAACTTAAATTTGCCCAGTAAATTCCACATGTCACTGTAAACTGGAAACAATGAATCCAGTCATTCATTTGTTATATATAAAAGGAAAACTGTTGTTTTTAGGTAAAGCAGATATGCAAAGAAAGTGAGAACTAAAGGACTGCATATCACAGACTGCTAAGAAGCAGTCTGTATATAGCCTACTTTGAGATAAAGAATACTAATTAAATAAGAAGCTAGCACTTCCTTAATTTGAGTAAAATGTTAAACCAAGGAAGATATAAGAGGGTTCCTTCAGAGCTATTAGCTGTTTGAATTGATTATTAAGAGACAAGAGGAATATTATCACTGAAGTGTTTTCAGTCACTAACCTCCCACTGACCTCAAGAGTGGCAAGATGAAGCTGCAAGAGATAAGAGAAATACCTATAAGACTTGACCATAACTCACACTGAGGTAAGGTCTTTCTAGTGCTTTCATCGAGATATGAAGAAATACATGAAATACTTGTCTCTCTTTGCCTGTCAGAATGATGTAAATGAAACTAGCTACTGAATACCATGATTTATAGTACATTACCATAAAATGTAGTGGATTACTTTGAATAATTGGTAGATGCAGCTACTTCTTTCACTTTCCAGGCTGTTTGATATTATCGCTCATTTTTCTACCGAAGAACATGAGCTGAATTTTAGAACCAGCATAGGGTGAAGTGAGGTTAAAAGATGCCTGCTGGTTCTTTCCACGTTCCTTCATTCAATAAAAAAATAGCAGAACTCTACACAATGGAACATGTCTGGAAAAAGCAAGTAAGAAAAGCCTGGCTGGGGTTTACAGAACAACAGAGGGAATTTAACTAATAATATGATATAGCCATTTGTGTTATCTGTTTGTTCGGTAAACTAAACATTTTATGAAGTTATCATCCTAAGTTTTAATTTTTTTTTAAGAATGTGAACATTCTACAGGTAAGGGATTGAAACATTTACAGTATTTGCCAACTGCTTAAATTACTCTAACATCAAATGAAATTAAATGGAAAGCTGATCAGGAGAATAACAAACTTTTCGCGTTTTCTACATAAGACTAAACGATAATATGAAAGGTAGGGAATTTCAAGAAATGCTACTTTGCTTTCTTATTTTCTATTTGCTAATGGATTTTATGTAATCTTTCTTTCCTTTGTTTCTTATACAGATACTAATAACTCCAAATATGGATGCTTCAAAAAGGATAAAAGAAATATATCTGGCTAAAGAAACGGGGTAGGTTTACAACAGCAAACCATATTTATATATATATATACACACACACATAACTAGGAACTCAAAAGAGCTTGGCTGCATGAATACAAAAGTGAATTTAGCTAATTGACTATAGTAATGAGTTTGTACCAGGCATAATCCAGTTTTCATTAGTTTCTATGCAACAAGTTCTGATGTGTAGAATTTTAATTAAAGTATTTAAAAAACATTAATCAAAATATTTCCACAGACAATATCATCAACACACTGGTTTATTGAAAATTTGATAAAGAAAATCACCCTGAGAACATTTGCTAGCAGCAAACATTCCAGCTTCTCCAAATGCTCCTCCATGGGTTCTGATACATGTGCTCATTGTTTGCCATAAACACATTAGCAGATACTTTATATCTTATTTTAATTCCATCATAAAACTCAATATTTTTTCACTATGAACACTTGATGTAATAAGTAAATACTGGAATTCTCTTTTTTATGTGAATGACAGAACTTCTAAATTAAGTGACTCTACAAAACTATTTCACAATGCTCACAATATCTCATCTGTTAGTTTTAAAAGCGATAACTGAACACAACTTTATCATCCAAGAACTGTTGATTTCACTACAGAAAACCCAAAGTAAGAATTTTGTGTTCAATAGAGTTTACATTACTGAAGCATTTTTACTGGCAAAAAACAACAACCATGATTTTAACAGTCAGGTAATCTAAATTCAGCTATTAATGAATTTGCTCTTTAATACTGTCTTTAAGTCTGAAGTAGTTTACTGCAAAACAATGTCATGCCAAGGCATATAGGTAGGTAATTGTTATAGTTATGTAAGAATCAGGTTTCTCTTCCTTTACAAAATTCAGGGTTCTGAATATTTTGTAACTGCAACAGAAAGTAAGAAATTCTCTATTCTTCTCTTGGATTCAAACTGGGTAAAATTTTTAAGGGCTTTTCAAACTTTTTTGTTTTGATGATACATAAGCATTAAATTCTGTTTTAGGCCTTACCAAGAACTGAGTTTGAATGGTAAAAAGAGAATGTTCAAAGATGTTGCTGCTTTTTTGTTTGTTTGGTTGGTTGGCCTTAGTAATAATTTTCAGTTTAAGTTAAAATCTTTCTGTGAAACATTTCTACTTCAATAAAGCAATAATTTTATGAATTTGAATTTACATATAGTGTCATGTTAATTTTTTTCCTGTTAAATATTATCTTTTATGACTTTGACTAAATAAATGCACTACATAATGTAACTTCCTCTTATTTTATGAAAGTTATTGCATACCATTTAACCAACCTTTTAGCAGACTAGCTGGTCACAGTAAAAAACATTAGTATTTTAACATGGATAATTTTGGTTTCAGTGAGGTGATAATTTGTTTCATAGATAACTCTAAAACTCTGGTTTAAATAAAAGGAAGGCGTTTAATGATTCACAGTCTTTTGAACCCGAGAGATTTTACAAGTTAACTGTGTAACACTAATGAGAGCTGTCTTAAAGCTGGGTGTTTAAAGTTAAGCTCCTAAAATTAAGCACACTAATAGAGCAGCTTTGCTGGCTGGTATGCTAATCTACCCCTTGCTACCTGTGTTCTGCTGGCAGAGCAAACACTGAAACAGTTTGTTGTGTGGGCAAGAGACACATTTTGAAAGACTTCCAGTGACTTTCAGTCTAGAATTGAGGTACATTAAGCAGTTATTCAGGACAAACTTCATCCTGCTTTGAAAATAAGAAGACTCCTTTGAAAATAAGAAGACTGTTTTGAAAAGAAAAAAGCAAACAAAACTGGGGACTTGGAGAAGAAGTTGAGTTTTTGTACAATCCATGTCTGTGTTTGGTTGAAGTGTTGCTACAACCACTTCACAACCAACTTATTAGAAAGCATATTTTCTAAAATGTTCTTTTAAGTCAAAGGAACATGCCAAATATGCCTCTATTATAAATCCTATAAAATAAAATACTTGCAACAACACTGCTTTAAAAATCTGAGATTGCCTGCCTTCAGTTCCCTCAAGGAAGAGAAATAGTCACAATGATGCTGTGTACACAAATAAAGGATGTTCTGTGCCAAGAAATTGAATCAACAGGCAGTTATGTCAAGTCAGCAAAAGACAGCTGTATGAGATAAAAAAAAAAAGAGAGAGATTGCAGCATTTTTTTGTAGGTTCATATACCAGTTAATTAATAGGATTGTGGCAGGTGAGGCAGTGCTCACAATTGTTTGGGAGCATCTATAGTTTATTTTCAGATAAGCATTAGCAACAACAGGCACATGTGACCTTTCAAATATGTTCTGCTGAAAAAAATTAAATGATCAAGAACCGTTTGGAGTATTGATCTCCTTTTCTGAATTGGGCACTAAGACTTTACCTTAAAAGTGCCATTGCCCAACTCACTTGCAGGCAGACACCTCTGGGAGTCTTAGACTTGCTAACAGAAGACGGGAAAATCTAACCTCCAGAAAGAATTTCTCCTACGATCCAGCTAAGTAATTTACAAAGGACAAACACACAAATGTACAAACACCTCGTTCAACAAGGCAGGAAAAAATGTGCAACTAGGTCCATGGAAAACAACTGTTACTATAATCTGAATCACAATAAAAATAGGAATTTGAAGCTGTCAGTCACAGGTGCTCTTTCATGTAGTAATGACTGGAAGTTATTACTCCATAAGTATTACTTCATAAGTTATTACTCCCATAAGTACTATTCCATAAGTAGTAACTTCAGCAAGTTATTGGCTATCTAGCTGTCACTATTTTTAATAGATCACTTTGTCAGGACAGCACATCAGGAGGTATTATTGCACAGGAGAAACCCATGGGATTTTGTTTAAACACTGCACATGGTCATAAGCACACAAAATACAACATAGTGAACTTTAGAACATAACACTGAAATGCTTTCTTATTTAAAATAAAATTATCTGCGTAGCTTTGCTCTCTAGCATATGGTTTTATTCACATCTTCTGAAACTAGCAAGTGCTTTGTGACATGGAGAGGAACAATTTTCCTGACGAACCATATTTGGACATCTTCTAATACCACACACAGCCATGATGCTCTGGGACCAGCAGGTTCATCCCAGCTGTTAGAAAGCAAGGCCTGAGAAAAGATGATCAGAATCAGGACAGAGATTTCCCTGGCATGCATAAAAATGCTGTCCATCTTCTCACAAAATTTTTCTTCTAGGCTATTAGGAAACTTGTATACTATTGCAGGAGATAATTGGAAATTAACAGGTACTTGCCCTATGTGTAGCCTAATTGCTGATCTGCAAGTAAAATCCACTTTCCCAAAGCAAGAGATACTTGATTTAATGTCCATGCAGAACTGAGTAATTGATGTTTGTTGTGGCCCCCCCTATATCTTGTCTTCAGTACAAGCCCCTAACTTGTCCCAATATACACAACTTTCACTGCTGTAGAAACAGGATATCCTTGAGATACCCGTTGCTTATTCTGCAGTGAAAAACACACATTAATGTCATCATATTTCATCGCAATTCTCCATCTGACCATACATTTCAGTTTAGTTTTTAGTGGTTATCAGCTGACTGCCTCATCTCCATTTTCTAAGCATGGCATGATGAAATGTGAGAAGCCACAGTATCATCAGAATTTGTTTTTCAAGCCTTGACATCTGTTTATGACTGTTGCTAAAGCGGAAAAGTGTGACTACTCTTAAATTTTGAAGATTGTATCTGCTGCATCCAAATAGCTGACTAAAGAACACTACTTTTTATCTAAGGACAACACATGTCGACTGATACATGAAGCTCTGGTTTAACAAACAGCAACGCTAACACCACCAAAACTCAGGGACTGGATGACCTCTATGTTTCTAGTTTTAAAGCTTAGTGTTACAGCCTCATTGCGCAATTTAGCAGCCTAAAAGCCCTCTGCAAATCAAGAAAGCAAATCTACTTCCTCAAAGCCAAATGCAAGGAACAAAACAGAGACACAAGAACAGTTTGAACATTTTTTTCTCCTCTTCCCTTACTATCCAATGACACTGGATATCTTGTTAATGGCGTTCGTATTGTAGCTTCTATAATGAATGAATAGAAACACAGGAATCTTAAAATGAAAATTAATTTTTTTTTTATGGCGGCTACAGGCATAGATTTTGCTTATGCAAGTTACCTGTACCTCTGCCAAACAGCATGTTTTTCTCCTTCTATTTTAGCTTTGTCTACCATATGCGTTGCTGCAACTGTATCTCTTTTCCTGTATCTAAAGGAACATCAAAATCTGAGCTTATAAATCTTTGCAACTCTAAAAAGCTCCTGGGCACAACTACTAATGGGTCTGAGGGAAATTCAGAACTTTGCTGGTATGTGTTTAGGGAAACACCATTCAAATTTATAAATGTATCTTCAGTGTTCCTCGGCCTTTTTTTAGGTCAGGATGAATTTTAGACAAGTTGAGTTACTACATTAATTTAATAACTTTTTTTTTTTTTTTAAAAAAAGGGACAAAAACTCAGAAACTTACAAGGACATCAAATGTGATCTTTCTTCAGAACTGAAAAACTGATTCTGTAACTCACTATCAGAGGTTTTACCAAGCTTACAAACCGATATCCGAGTATCAAAACTTCAGTGATTGAAACAAAGAATCTACAAAGGTGCTATCTTTAGTCAAGACAGTTCAGCAACTCATATATCTCATATATCTCATATATTCAGCAAGTCATATATCTGGTTTTGATTTGAAAGAAATTTTGAACCCCTACAGAATATTTCATACATAAATACTTAAATCTGATCCTTCTCCTATGTGGCTTCTTTTGAGGAATAACAGTATTTACAAAGACTATGGAATACAGCCCATTTTCCAGTCAGCAGAAGATCACTCTTCTTCACCATGCTACACTGGGCTTTGCTCAGACTCATTTAAGAAGAACCAAACAATTTGATTTATATTTTCCCTAAGTAGAAAATTCCACAGCCAATTTTATCACACTATAGGGATCTTGCATGTGAGTATCTTCAATGTCACTATATTTAACTCTACCTCATTGCTTCTGTCCACATGCATCCAGCTGAATAATTCAACCTTGGCCCAGGATAATTGCAAATAAATGAAGCCAATGGAGTTATGACAATTAATGGAAAGATCTCCTCCAGGTTCTCAAGCTCTAAATTTTTCACTAGCTAAAGTCATCCTAAATTGCATACATTTAGCTTTTTAGAGTTCAGAAATGAATGCTTAGACCCCTAATAACATTAGTTCAACTCCTTCCAGTGTGGCAGTGTCTTTATTGTAGGATCTTGTCCAGAAGCCCAGTTCTGGCTCATCATACTGATTTTTGCTTTTGCAATGACAGGATTTTTCATAAGCAGTCCCAAACTGTGTAAGTCTCTTCATATCCATATTGTTTAACAATTTCATGTCCCTTTGGTGTACGCTGACATAACCTGATATCTCTTAGTATCGTGTGTTCCCTCAAACAATTTTTCTGTAGAGAACAAAATGCTTCAGGATAGTTTGTCATTTCTCATTGTTTTTTTACTTATTTGTTTTAGAAGAGAACAAGCTTATTCTTTCCAAGCTTTCCTTTTTACAATGACATCTTTTTCTTATGTCATTGTCTAGACTGAGCTTCAGACTTGTAGCAATTTTGGAGCTGTTTATTTACTGAGTGGTTAAGTCCTTTTTCCAAGTCAGAAACAAAGATAACAAGTGCAACAAGTCCTAGCACCTGCACTTACTACAACTATTGTATGACTTCACTCTAAATGCATTTAACATAGTTTCATTTCTCATTCTCATAATTAAGTCTTTTACTTAGGCTTCGTCCTGCCTATATTTTTATCTGAATAAAGTGAAGTTACACTATACTATACACTATAATGAAGTAGTTCCCAATGAAGCTGTCTATTTCCAGCACATTGTTCTCAGTCATTATGCAAAAAGGCATTGTTTCTCAAATGCTTCCCATCCCTTCCCACTCCCCTCACCATTTCCCCTCCTCCCCACCAAATGTCAGTGCTCCAGTGATTTAGTTTAATGCAAGGAAGCAAAAACAAATGGTAAAAAACCCTGAGAAACAGAGAAATGGCTGCAGCAAGGAGAGAATGAGACCACCCCTTTCAGCACAAGCATGGATCAAAGTGTTCATGTAGCTAGTAGGGGTACAACTCCTATTAGAATAAATTTGAAAAAATAAATCCAAAAGGTTGCTTTTTTGTTTGCTTGTTTTTACATTGCATATAAAGTGGTTGAAGTATTTGCCATCATAAAAAAGTAACATGAGAATTGTCACACTGGATCAGGCTAATGGCCCTTTTAGAATATTATGTCCACACAATGTCGATATAAAACAGTCTAAACCTGGAGCCTTACTTAGGAAAAAAAATGTTGTAAAAGCTGATTTCTTTTATGTCTTCATTCAAACTCACTAAAAATAAGATTAACCTCTTAGCCAAGCTGTTCTCCCACTCCAACACAAACCTTCTCCCTAATATTTATGATGATATAAACTATGAAAAACACTGCTGTTTTCAATTAATATTAGCTTAGCTGTAGGTACTTCTAAGGAGTTAAAATCAGAATTTAGAAGAAAAACCCTTTAAAAAGCCAGAATTCATGGATCATGCTCTCCACAGACAAAGCATTTGAGATTTCATATGCCACAGAAATTTCTACATTTTCAAGTGTAATTGGAATTGAGTAAAACCAAGTGTTATATTTGCAGGGTATGTCTTCAAGGCCTTCATAAATTTAAGTCCTTTGAGAAAGCATAAAACATTTATAGAAACAAGAGATCCATTTTGTGCTTCATCTAGTTTGCATTTGTCAGTCTATCATACCGAAGATTATCGCGTACTGCTATCGATTATTTCATGTGGCTCACAACACTGGCTGAGAGAAGTTCTTTTCTCTAAGGAACTTGATGAAAGTAGGAAACAAAAGAGGTATTTTAAGTTGAAACAGATGTCTGAAATTTCTTAGTAAAGCTGAGTCCTGGTTCATCTGCCCTGTTAAAAGGTTAGGAAATAGCAAGGGAGCCTGAAAAACGAAGGAATTAATTTTAGCTGGATTGTCTTTATTTCTTTGGCTTCTCTGGAGCAGTCTCATACCTCTGAGTTTCATTCCCTCTTAATTCCACTCTTGGACCAATACATCATATTGTTCATTATTAATAACAACATTATTCCTACTATGTTCAAGGCAACTTAAGAAGTATTACAGAATTAATCTTTTCAATATCCATTTCAAGCTCAGTTTAGAAAAATGGTAATCATCCTTCCTTGTAAAAGTGTATAGTGAGTTGAACAGAGAAGAATATCTCTTTTACAGAGTGGTTTCTTATAGAAATTGCAGAAATACCACCAAATCAGTTTGCCATAGAAGATTATTTCTTGAAAAAAATTTTTTACATGATGCATGACATCTCTTTTTTTTGCACTTGGTTACCTTCTTATATATTGCCACTGTACTTCTGGGGCTGAAGTGGGCAAAACTAAATATTTTGATATTCCTACATTAATTTTATGTTTCTCTTTCAGCTGTTATATCTTAGTTCAGAATAAAGTTAGTATAAAATTATATATTCCTATGGAAAGTTTTTGTTTTATCTGACAAATTATTTTGAAAATTAGTAATGCCATCAGCAAAACAAACAAATAAAAGACTTAAAATCCTATGGCATGGATGAAAATGAAATTTTTCCCCCCCTGTTTGGATCTTCACTTAAACAGGGTGAATTTCATACTCATAATGAATACCAAATCTCAGTATACATCTCCAACTCACAGATAATACATAGCTGCACCAATAAAATAAATGAAGAAAATAAACACGGTCAAAACCACCTGTTCTTCATTAACTTTTTTCTTGGAAATGAATTACCTATTTTTGTTGAAATACAAACAGAAATCTAATGTGATGGAGGAACAACCTATGTAAAATTCAGCTTAAATTACCTAGATGAGCTGACTGCAAACAACTGAAAACAGAGCGCGAAAGGCAAGAAAGCATTAGGCAGTGTTCAAAGTGTCCCACATGTCTCCAAGATCACATGTCTTCTCCCTCCAACTTGCTGTGTTCCCCTGCCTTCCAGCAGCCTGGGGAGGTCAGTACCCTCACACTCTCCTGCTGGGACAACATCACTGTCTGCTTTGCAGGGAAGAGGAGATCAAGCTTGGTGTTGGCCTCGAGATTCTAACTTTGCTGCCTGACAAGGAAGCATTTGTTTCAGAAGTCAGAGGAGTAACATAAAGCAAAAACACTCCTACTTATTTTTCAGAGAAAATAAGAAACATTTTCCTAAAAAAGTCTGGAGAATATATTCTGGAGATGAGGAATATTTGGAATACACTTACGAACTCAAAGAGCCTTGACTTTGGGAAGAACGAAACTTTTTTTTTTGTTCCTGATTCCTCCATTGCTTACAGAAAACAGTCTTTGAATAGTCTTATATAAGTCCTTAATGAGCAGGGTTGCATTAAAAACACTAAACTTCATTATAAATTTTTCTTCCTCACAGGGAAAACAACAGGACCTCCTAGAAGAGCTGCTTGGGCAGAACTGGAAAGCAGTAAAGTGTTTGGATTAAAAGGACTTTGGCTAATGAAAACCAAAGCCAAGACACAGAAAAGATGTAATTAACTGCAATATTTTAGCGCATGCTGATTGAAATGCAAAAAAAAAATGTCTCTGAAAAGTACTTATTCAGAGGAAAAAAAATGTATTTTAAATACACAGTTATGTAAATAAAATGTTGAGGTGAAATATGCAGCCCTTATTGTTACAGAAAGAGTAAATACCTGGCAACTACTCACAAAAGGACTGTAAGATTCTGCTGAGCCTGAGCCCAACTTATGATGTTTTAGTTACAATAATTATTCTTTTTACTCACAAGTTGCATAAATTTTTTTTAAAGTATTCATCAAAAGAGCAGAAGGCATACTGTCCTTGTGCTTGCTATAGAGAGACTCATTTTACAGTTTCTCTTGAGATCACTCATGTACTTTGCATGTTTCCAATGAATAACTGTGTAAAATGAAAATAAAAACTATGTACTGGGAGTGCACCCTCCCTTAATCATACCATTGTCCTAAATACCCTTATTTAATGCAATAGTGACAACATACAGACTTGTGGCAGGGGAGGCTACGTGACTTGACCCTTTTCATCCTGAAACATCCTCAATGATCATTATAACCCTGTTTCCACTGCACAGGCACAATGTATCTTTAAGCATCTGCCTAAATATAAAACCACAACCCACATTTTGGAACTAATTTAGACATTACTATACAACATACATTTTATTTTCTACCAAGAGTTCCCCATATAAACATGAATATAATGTTCCAGTCAAGATTGGAGTTTACCACAAAAAAAATTTGATCGTTTTATTTACATTTTCCATAGCTCAAAATGGTTTAAGTGTAGAAGTATATTATATTGATTATGTATCCATTGCTGGGTATTAACTTTGTTTAAATTCCATAAAATATGAATATTTAGCTAAACTGAATGTGTGTTTTTGATTTTGTATCTTCAATAACGTGTCATGTTGCAGATAAAATAGTGACTCGAAGTTATTTGACAGTCATAACTAATCTTAATATACTATTTTGCCCATTAGTTAACAAAATACTGCAGGGCTCTCTCTGAAAACCACACCCATTCATGATTTATTTTTTTAATATCCATTTATTTTGCTAGAAAACATCAGCTGGTTGAAATTAAAGAAGGAAAAGACAGTTTTAATTAATGTCTTCTTCAGGAACAAAGTTCCTAACATTGCTGAAGTGATCTGTTTTGACAGTTTCAAAACAAAATAATCCCTTTTGTAGGTTTGAAATTATTTTTTAATTTGAAATTTTAGACAAAAAAGATTGTGTCCAATGAAAATGAAATGTTTGGACTGTTCAAAAGCAAAATATTTTTTCAGATTGCTGGCCCACTGAAACTACACACTTTTGTGCAGATTTGAAACATAATACAAATTTTAAAACTATTTTAATACATCTAGATGTATACACAGATATATAGAGATATATATCTCAGAATATATCTATATAGATATGAACACACATGTGCAAATGCAAACTAAGATGGCAAAATAAATAAATATAAATATATACACTTTTGTGCCCACAAGAGTGATCTTTGAAATCTAGTGGGATATTTGAGACTGAGGTTGGCCAAGAAGCAATCCTAAAAATTTACAAGCTTCCATCACTCAGGTACAACAATAATAAACTCCCAGATCAGTTTGGTCCTGTCTTAAGAAAAAAAAAAAAAAAATCTAAATTAATAAATGTCTTTATTTGAAGGATGAATGGAAATAAAGGGAATTTAAAGCTTTGAAAGGAATTCAAAGGGGGCTCCCAGAATCCATCTCAGAGTTTACATTAGAACCTCAAGACATGCTTAGGCCTTTTAAATGGGTTTGTCTGGTAAATTAGCTGATAAAGACAAAGAAACTGTAGACCACCTTTAGGAGAAAGCAGAGGGAGGTGCTGAGCAGATTCAGGGCTTTTTACCAAATAGTTTTCAAAACTTGAAAAAACTTCTTACTTTCTAAATGTAATTAAAAAATTTTAAAACTGTATTTTGCTCCTGTCTTTACTCAGTTCTCTTTAAATATGTAACTGATAGTACTAGGCTCACTGTACAGTAGTGTAGGACTTAGGAGTAGGCTTATATCATCCCAGTTTAAATATTTCACACGGTTGGAAATTGCCAGCCCAAGGAATAGGAATAACTACAAACAGTCTTCTGCAAGTAAGTACATGCATGCTGGAACTCTTTCAGCTTTATTGTTTTAAAGGCTGTGCTAAGGATGTTAAGCTTTGATTCCATCGTTTGTCCTGGTTTTGTCCCACTTACTAACATTGGATGATCCAGATTTCAAGCATACTGCCTTCAAAAGAAAGAATACTACCCTTATCTTTATCCTATTATTGGTATGCAGTGAAACCCTCCACACACACTTCTCCCCCTGTGCCTGACATGAGTCCTTGAAAACAATGAAAGCTGAATAGATTTTTATCTTTCAGACTGGTTGGAGGTAGGAGAGGTGAGAAGAAACAGCAACTAATTGCTACAAAAATATTTCTTGAAAAGCATTCCTCACAGTTGTCATTTCCCTTGTAACTTACAGGTGCAACTGGTCTAGAACACCAAGATACTCCACCACCATCCAAAACCTTTAAGTAAGTTTAGATTCAAGTGTTAATATTGAATTTAAAATTTGAAATGTGTATGTGATAATTCCTATTCAAACATAGCCCCCAAACTGAGAACATCTAAACATAAAATCAAAAGAAAATTAAAATTCCTGCTTCCACACTGCCCTGCAACACAAAACTCTGTAAGTAAAAAAATTGGGAAAATTTTTCCACGGGCAAGAAGCCTGCAGTATTTTGTAATAATCTTCTAATGATAACTTTGCAAATTAACACTGATTCAAGAATACATGCTTGTGCAACTTGCACTTGGTCAAATACAGCAATAAAACATTCATGGACTTTATTCTTGTACAGATAGAGGTCTCTTCATGATGTTTTGGCAGAAACTCAAAATATTCGTTTAATAATGTCCTTTTTCTTCTCCTCATCCTTACCCATCACGCAGCAACATGAATGATATGCCATATCATTCACGGCTTCCTTGTTCAAATATTGATTTTTTTTCTCCACTGAAAATGTAGAAATGTAAGACTGTTCTATGGTTCTTTTACTGAATGAAAAGTTACAACATTCTCAGTTACCTAGAATTAATGTGAAGGTGAGGCAGAAAGGATCCTGCCTAAAATGTACAAGCAAACATGCAGAGGCCAGAACATGATGTTTTAAAATATGATTTTGTTTGTTCTTTGCTTTAATAGTAAGCCTCAGTGTACTCATAATGATTGGCAAGAACACATAAATAAATAAATGAATAAAGAAAAAAGAAAAGAAAAAAGAAAGGAAAGGAAAGGAAAGGAAAGGAAAGGAAAGGAAAGGAAAGGAAAGGAAAGGAAAAGGAAAGAGCTAGATACAGAAAATATCTCAAGCTTATTTTACACTGCAAACAACAGAAATCTGTGTAGAAACCAGGGGAAAACCTCACAGCGCTATGAAATACAAGAGGTATCCAAACCTTGTGGCAAAGATTCTTTCACTGCCTCCGATAGAGTGGGAAAAATGGAAAAGCTTTTGGTAGCTGGTCATTTTCCTATCCATGAGACCCTAAAGTTTGTCATTCTATGACCTGATGACAGGCTTACGTGAGTAAAAGTATTACTGGCTTCCTGTAGCGTACCAGTAAATGCACAAACTCCAAGTTACTTTGATTCCCATTTTCTTAGTGTAGGAAATGTTCTTGAGAGCAGTTCAAATAATACTATGAACTTGTTTCACCTTCATAAAGGTATTTTACCTTTCAACTCTTTTTCTGAATATGCCCAGGACTTTGTTTAATTAATTTCACCAAAGGCTCTATGATTCATAAATGTAAAATTGTTTTCATACTAATGTTTCCTTGTTCACTGCTGTTCTCTTCCTGCTTCCTTTATGTCTGACCCCAGCCAGTCTCATTTGGCATTCCCAAAGCAGAATAGATTTGTTTTTCTAAAGCCATGGGCAGAGCTAATGGTACTCTGATTCCCATGAAGTGGGTGTAGTAGAAATTGAATAAATAGCACCTGATTTCCACCGAGCAAAGACAGGATCATTAAGGTGACAAGGGGCGGAGAAACCAACAAAAAAGCAAACAAAAAACCTCCACAAACGTTTAAAAACAAAGCTCTTTAGATACCTTTAGAACAGTGGGAGCCAGACAAGAATGTGATACTATATCTCCCAACCCCCAACCAAGGGAACCTGAGCTGCAAATAGTTCCAGTCAGGAAAGTATATGCAACTTTGAACTTTGCTTTTCAAAGGTGAGAGCTTTCACACAGTGAGTTCATGTGAATGGGGGTGAATTTATGGGAACTAGTTTCCGAAGGGATAGCTTGATTAAATTTAAAATCACTGCCTGTGTCTGGATTGGAAGTGATGATCTGAAAAAGTGGAATTGTTCTGATGGAGCAATCTTCTCCTTACCTATTCTAAAATCTTAATATTGCTTTCTCTGTGATACGTGAAATTGTGTAAAACTTCTCATTGTAAAGCAACAGTTAAGAAGAGTCAAGTGAGAAAACATATGATGCATCTTCTGATTAATTTACTAACATGGATATGTGAGAATGTCAAATGTTTTATCTTTTTAAGGACTCCTGTTGACTTATACTCTTAAGCTCCTTAGTATTTTTCAGCTAATTTCTGAATCAGGTGAAATTTGTTTTAGAGGAGAAGACAGCATTCTTAAGTAGAAAAATTATTCTGAAAATTGAGGATCAATAAATTAGAGTCCATCAAAAAACCCATTACCTATTGACATGTAGACATCACTTGCAGGAAAAATAGCCAAAATGTAAATATTTTTTAAAATAGAAAATAAAAAAAAGGTATCTTCATACTTGCTAACATTTTGCTTCTTGTGTGTATCTGGAATACTACCAGTATCTCCAGGGACCATTAGCCACATTCAGAAAACATGTTTCTAAAACAAGATTGACTCAGATGTGAGGCCATGATGTTCAAACTGAAATCCAAATACTTTTTAGCAGTATTTTCATACTCCAGAAGGTGTTTAAAATTACTGTTCTCCTCCATTTTGACCTGAAACTTTCCTAGCTGTTTGCTTGTACATGTTTAGAACTACCCCAGTCTAAATAGCTCAGAGCCTGTTTCTCACATCCCTCCCAAGATAGGATCGAGAAAATTGGCAAAGGAATGTATAGGTCCCCTAAGGCGTCCAAACATTAATCATTACAGAATAATACCCAGACCACACTGACAAGACGAGGTTCCTCTGAAAATGCAAACTTGCTCACTGTCTTTTAAAAGAATGGGTGGGAATCTTCACCTTTCACACAATAGCTTAATTCTTGCAGGACTCGGCAAGTGGAAGGACTGGATTCAATAAGTTCCTAAGCATACAGACATTCAGAACTCTAATGTCTCGGCTGCCAGGAGAGTGCCCTAACCACCAATCATTGCCCCAATATAACTGATGCTAAATCATTCTAGAGAAAGGAATCCAGAGTAAGCAAGGGGCAGCATCATGTTCCACTTTCCTGGTTTATGTGGGAGTCATTGGAATTTATTTATTCTCAACAAAGAGACAGAATTTACACCTCTAAGGAGAGAGGATTAACGACTAAGCCATTCAAGACCTTTCATTTTCCTCCAGCAAGGTCTCAAAAGAAACAAGAATGAGGGCTGCTTTCTTCTATCAGGAAGTCTTCTAATAATGTGAAAGAGACCTCTGAAGAGGCCCAAGATATCTGTTCTGCAAACTGTAGTGCTGTTCAGAGATACTTAACCTAGCTTCAAATAAGTTAGCTCGTGTGCTGCAAGGAGTTATGTACAGCCACATCGATTCCTACAGCAACATATTTACCTCAATAAAAGCATGAACTCTGTGCAAGTCTATGTTTTCAGATATCCGGTTGATCCAAAGCCTTTATTGCTTTTTGTTTGGTTGCTTTGTTGTTTTCTGGGATTATTTTTTTTTTTTTTACTAACAGTATCACGCTCCTTAATGAGCCAGCGCCTTGTTTGGATTCAACTTTAAGGCCCAGCCCTGTGAAGGGAACTTCATTGTCTAAAAAAGGATTCAGAATTTTCACTGTAGAGACATGAAAGCATATAAATTTGGGGCACCCAAGTCATATATTAAGCCTAGCCTTACAGTTTTGTGATTGCTAATAATCAGAGAGTACCCCAAGTAAGTGTTTGATCAGAGCTAAAACCTCACCAGCAACACCATTCACCAAATTCACTACTAAGCACACAGCAGAGCCCTTTTAGGAGGCAGTGTATCCATACAGATGTTACCAAGCACTGAGCTCGATGGCAGTAGAGTTGTATGGATATTAAAGGCATAACCAGCTTCCCTGATCCTTGTTATTAACATGCAAAATGAAAAATGTGATTGTCTTTCACTTTTTAAGCTGATATTTCAGAATCAGCAACTTGAAAACAAGAAAACAAACCCATCTCAGCCTTGTGCTTACAAAGTATGGCTTAGTAGAAACCTGAGACACAGTATGCATGGAACATTACAAAAGCCACTTTGGTAAGTTGCAAATAAAAAAATATCTTAAAAATACACCTTTGGTTTATCTAGACATTAACAAGATATGGGAAAAGATATTTCCTGTCCCAGCCTGAGTGCTCAGATAAATTAAATTGATGTCAGCACTAATTCTTTCCTGAGGACTAAATATATGAAAATATTAAGTTCGAATTAAACATATGACGTTCGTACTTAAAATTTGATTTTAGATATAATTTTCAATTCAAGGTGAGTATTTTTTATGAACTTAACAGTAAAAAAGTAAAAGCAAACAAACAAAAAAACCCCAAACATCAAACAGGAGAATATTTTCATTTGAGTATATATGAGTCTCTGTCTCTGTCTCTGTCTCTCTCTCTATATATATATATGACTTGTACAGCTTCATAATAAGGTGCCTTATTTAGCTCTGTTGATTTGTTACAGCAAAACATACTAATGTTTGGATAAAGATTAGCTCTATCTCCTTTGGTTATCAGAAAGACAGCTGCATTATTTTAGAAAGCAATTTTTAAAACATGGCATGCAATTTCCTGCATTCCTTGCAACAAAAACACATGTAATAGAAATTACTGGAATTAAATCTATAATCGCGACGCTGGGTTCAGTTCAAAAGACTTGAGAACTTTTTGTTTTAGCTGTGCAAGTATGAGGTTTACTTTCAGTATGTTTTCCCTGACTAAATAAATGCTTCCTCAGCCATCACATTTCACAAAATTCAGTGTAATTAGATTCCTGCTGAGCTCTGTAAAGATGACCTCTGAAACTTGAGCTGTCTCTTCTCCCAAGTAAGAAGAAAGAGGGAATGGCCTCAAGTTGCACCAGCACAGATATTAGAAAAAAAAAGTCTTAATAAAAAGGGTTGTCAAGCACTGGCACTGGCTCCCAGGGAAGTGGTGGAGTCACCATTCCTGGAGGAATTTAAAAGATGTGTAGACGTGATCCTTAGGGAGATGGTTTAGTGGTAGTGCTGGCAGTGCTGTGTTAATGGATGGGCTCAATGATCTTAGAGGTTATTTTCCAACATAAACTGTTCTATTATCAACACCAAACAAATTGCCAACAGTCCTGAAATCTCTGAAACTATGCTCTTACACTTCAGGAACTTACTGCACTCAAAGGCAGAGTTTGTCCAATTAGATCAGGCAGAATAGCAGGAAAGCCTGATCCAATATGACATAATGAACCTGGCACTGTTTCGATCAGCAGACCTGCCTCACCTGTTTGTTCTGTCTACTGTACACAATGCTGTGCTACAAGAGCCTGACCCCAGCCAAAATGAAGGCTTTTGTTTACACTGTTTTGGTGTATACTAGTGGCAGGTCAAGACAGCTTCCTGGAAAGCCATGGCTTTTGCTCAGATGGGGCATGCAAAAAGATCTGTGAAGCTGAGAGGCAAGGAAGTAAGAGTGCTCTGCATCCATCTTCTTTCAAAAAGATGGGCTTGGGAGAAAGATTTCTTTTCAGAACTTTAGAGTGTTTCTAGCTCAGGAGGTAACTTGCTTTATGTAAAAAAATTGCCTCAGTATGGATAAATCTTGCTCTAATAAATATTAGTTCCAGAGCCTGAGAGACTTCTAATCATCTGTTTTAAGGAAGAAGAGAAGTAGTTTTACATAAAATTCAACTCATCTTCCAATTCATGAAGACTTGGAAACTGTTGGAGATCTTTGACATATGAAAATGATTCATGATTTGGTAAAGACACTTTTGGAGCTGATTATTCAGAAGACTGTATAAACTCAATAAGGCAAAAAAATTTCTCACCAACCAACAATCAAGGAAGCCAAATTCTTCATTTCACTTACTTATTTCAATTCATATTATTTTGAGTGTCTGACTGGTTACTATAATACAGAAACATAAAGAAGCTACATATATACATACATACATATATATATATATATATATATATATATATAAAAAAAAAATGTTATCAAAGAGGACCTTTCCCTGAAAATGAAATGACCCCTTAAATATCTGGAGTCCTACGCTGGTAATTTAATAAAGTATAAATCTCTAGGAAAATATGGAATGAAAATCTGATATTTTCCTTTATTGCTTGTCTCCTGCCAACATGGGATTGTTGTCCTTTCTGAGTTACATTAAAGCCAGACAATAGAGAATCAGAGAAGTATAAAGTGATGGAATATAAGCATCTAGATAAAGTCATATAACACAATAAATAACAAACATAAATAAAATCAAGTTATCAAGTTCTTTGAAGTGACATTACTAAAAGCAGTATAGAAATGAAGAATATATTGAAGATATCTACTGAATTAAATATCTGAAATTAAACATTAGGGTTTCAATTTTCATCTAAAATGCCAAGGTTTTTGCAGCAATTAGGAAAAGAGGGAATTTTATACACAGGCTCATTTACTGACGCTGTCTCATCTTGGTTCCCAAATCTTGGTCCCTACAGCAATAAAAATGGAAACTAAAGAAAGAAAATGCTAAACACATAAACATAAGAAAAATAATTTGCTAGAATTTCTTTCTCTCATTTTCTCCAAAATTAAATTTCTCCCTCTGTTCCTGTTGTACCTGAACAGATAATACCTTTAGACATGCACTTATACATAACTGCAATGCGTAGTCATATTCCCACACCTTCAGCAATCTACACAGAGTCCAAGGTAACTTAAAAAAAAGTCACTGGCTTGTCATGTAACAATATAGCTAGAAAGAGAGGTCGTCTGGTTCAACCTCTTTGTTCAAGCAGGATCATCCTAGAGCATGTTGTATGAGATTGTGCCCAGAAGGTTCTTGAATATCTCCAGTGAGGAAGACTGACCAACAGGGCAACCTGTTTCAGTGCACAGTCACCTACACAGTAAAGAAGTTCTTCTGTATGTTCAGATGGTACTTCCGGTGCATTAGTTTTTGTTTGAGGCCTCTTGTCCTATGACTTGGCAACAAGAAGAGCCTGGCTCTCTCATCTCAACACCCTCCCTTTAGGTGTTCATAGACCTTGATGAGGCTCACTTTCAGTGTCATCTCTCTTGGAGGCTGAATAGGCTCAGATGCCTCAGCCTTTCCTCACGAACGATGCTCCAGTCCCTTAATCAATTATTGCCCCCTACTGGACCTGCTCCAGGAGCTCTGCGTCTCTCTTGTACTGAGGAGTCCAGAACTGGACACAGCACTAGAGGTGAGGCCTCACCAGGGCTGAGTAGAGGGGCAGGATCACCTCCCTCGACCTGCCGGCAATGCTCCTCCTAGTGCACCCCAGGATTCCACTGACATTCTTGGCCCCTGCTGGCTCCCCTGGGCACACTGCTGGCTCATGGACAGCTTGTTGTCCACCAGCACCCTCAGCTCTTTTTCCATAGAGCTGCTTTCCAGCAGATCGGCCCCTAGCCTTTAGTGGTACACGGGGTTGTTTTTCCCCAAGTGCAGGACACTGCACTTGTTCTTGTTGAATTTCAAAAGGTTCCTCTCTGCCCATGTCCAACCTGTCACAGTCCCTCTGAAGGGCTGCACAGCACTCTGGTGTATCAGCCACTCCTCCCAGCTTTGTGTCACCAATGAACTTGCTGAGAAAGCATCTGTCCCGTCATCCAACTCATTGATAAATAATTAAACATTACTGGGCCCAGTAGTGAACCTTGAGGGCACCAGGAGTGACAGACCAACTAGACCCTGTGGCCTCTGGGATTTGCCGTTCAGTCAGTTCTCAGTTCACCTCACTATCCACTCATCTAACCTACACTTCCTGAGTTTGCCTATGAAGATGTTGTGAAAAACTGTCAAGATCCTCACTGAAGCCAAAGTAGACAATATCCACTGCTCTCACCTCATCTATCCAACCTGCTCTATTTAACTCAGCCTTGAGCCGAGGGATTAGAGATTAGGCAATCTCCACATGAATTCCAACCCCAGTTACACAGTGATTCTGCTGAAAAACATCAGTGGCACTACTGATCTAAACCTAGAAGATTCATCATATAACTTTTGAATAAACAGCACCATAGTCCATGCTACGAAATACATTCCAAAGCTAAAAATGCCTAGGATTATCAGAGAAAGAACAAAATTAATCTCATCGGGATTTTCCCTTTGCAAATTACTGTAGANTAAAAAAAAAATGTTATCAAAGAGGACCTTTCCCTGAAAATGAAATGACCCCTTAAATATCTGGAGTCCTACGCTGGTAATTTAATAAAGTATAAATCTCTAGGAAAATATGGAATGAAAATCTGATATTTTCCTTTATTGCTTGTCTCCTGCCAACATGGGATTGTTGTCCTTTCTGAGTTACATTAAAGCCAGACAATAGAGAATCAGAGAAGTATAAAGTGATGGAATATAAGCATCTAGATAAAGTCATATAACACAATAAATAACAAACATAAATAAAATCAAGTTATCAAGTTCTTTGAAGTGACATTACTAAAAGCAGTATAGAAATGAAGAATATATTGAAGATATCTACTGAATTAAATATCTGAAATTAAACATTAGGGTTTCAATTTTCATCTAAAATGCCAAGGTTTTTGCAGCAATTAGGAAAAGAGGGAATTTTATACACAGGCTCATTTACTGACGCTGTCTCATCTTGGTTCCCAAATCTTGGTCCCTACAGCAATAAAAATGGAAACTAAAGAAAGAAAATGCTAAACACATAAACATAAGAAAAATAATTTGCTAGAATTTCTTTCTCTCATTTTCTCCAAAATTAAATTTCTCCCTCTGTTCCTGTTGTACCTGAACAGATAATACCTTTAGACATGCACTTATACATAACTGCAATGCGTAGTCATATTCCCACACCTTCAGCAATCTACACAGAGTCCAAGGTAACTTAAAAAAAAGTCACTGGCTTGTCATGTAACAATATAGCTAGAAAGAGAGGTCGTCTGGTTCAACCTCTTTGTTCAAGCAGGATCATCCTAGAGCATGTTGTATGAGATTGTGCCCAGAAGGTTCTTGAATATCTCCAGTGAGGAAGACTGACCAACAGGGCAACCTGTTTCAGTGCACAGTCACCTACACAGTAAAGAAGTTCTTCTGTATGTTCAGATGGTACTTCCGGTGCATTAGTTTTTGTTTGAGGCCTCTTGTCCTATGACTTGGCAACAAGAAGAGCCTGGCTCTCTCATCTCAACACCCTCCCTTTAGGTGTTCATAGACCTTGATGAGGCTCACTTTCAGTGTCATCTCTCTTGGAGGCTGAATAGGCTCAGATGCCTCAGCCTTTCCTCACGAACGATGCTCCAGTCCCTTAATCAATTATTGCCCCCTACTGGACCTGCTCCAGGAGCTCTGCGTCTCTCTTGTACTGAGGAGTCCAGAACTGGACACAGCACTAGAGGTGAGGCCTCACCAGGGCTGAGTAGAGGGGCAGGATCACCTCCCTCGACCTGCCGGCAATGCTCCTCCTAGTGCACCCCAGGATTCCACTGACATTCTTGGCCCCTGCTGGCTCCCCTGGGCACACTGCTGGCTCATGGACAGCTTGTTGTCCACCAGCACCCTCAGCTCTTTTTCCATAGAGCTGCTTTCCAGCAGATCGGCCCCTAGCCTTTAGTGGTACACGGGGTTGTTTTTCCCCAAGTGCAGGACACTGCACTTGTTCTTGTTGAATTTCAAAAGGTTCCTCTCTGCCCATGTCCAACCTGTCACAGTCCCTCTGAAGGGCTGCACAGCACTCTGGTGTATCAGCCACTCCTCCCAGCTTTGTGTCACCAATGAACTTGCTGAGAAAGCATCTGTCCCGTCATCCAACTCATTGATAAATAATTAAACATTACTGGGCCCAGTAGTGAACCTTGAGGGCACCAGGAGTGACAGACCAACTAGACCCTGTGGCCTCTGGGATTTGCCGTTCAGTCAGTTCTCAGTTCACCTCACTATCCACTCATCTAACCTACACTTCCTGAGTTTGCCTATGAAGATGTTGTGAAAAACTGTCAAGATCCTCACTGAAGCCAAAGTAGACAATATCCACTGCTCTCACCTCATCTATCCAACCTGCTCTATTTAACTCAGCCTTGAGCCGAGGGATTAGAGATTAGGCAATCTCCACATGAATTCCAACCCCAGTTACACAGTGATTCTGCTGAAAAACATCAGTGGCACTACTGATCTAAACCTAGAAGATTCATCATATAACTTTTGAATAAACAGCACCATAGTCCATGCTACGAAATACATTCCAAAGCTAAAAATGCCTAGGATTATCAGAGAAAGAACAAAATTAATCTCATCGGGATTTTCCCTTTGCAAATTACTGTAGAATTTATTATGTAAATTCCCTTTTAGACACATAGTTGCTCTTTGAAAAGAAAGCTAGGTTTAGCATATATTTCTTGAAACTATCTCTATTTCAACACTGCTACTATGCTCCTAACTAATGAGCCACACAGGAAGTCAACAGAGTGTTTACTTTTGCTTTAATATTTAACTTCTATGAGTTAATTGGAAGATTTCTTGATAAATTTTTGGAGTGGCTCATATGTACTTAAGATACAGCCAGCTGCCAGCGTAACCAAGTTAAATGATTGCCCTTAGCAACTTCTGTGCAAACACAGCTCAGTCTTCCTCAGTTCAGTCTGATTAATAAGCAAAGACCTGGCTCCTTTTCCTCAAGAGCATGAAAGCATAATATGAGCACTACATTTTCCTCTTCAAACCTGAAAGGTTGTTTTTTTATTTTAAAGAATCAGATCCCAACATCCTTAGTCCAAGTTCAGTGTATCTTTATGTGTTATTTTCTTTCTAGTTATTTTCTTATAGTCTGAATCAAGATTCACCCCCAAGTAGATTGTCTCCATTTATTAGAAGCAAACAGGAAGGACTGGATGTACAAAAAGGGCTCTGTAGATGTTTTCAGTCCAAGCTTATTTCATTGTTGTCCAGACCACTTCTACTGGTGACCAAAAAACCAAGTATGTCAGCGCTCAAGCCCTACTGATGGCATGCCATTCACACAGGTTTTTTAACCCTAACCCTAACACTAAACTCTGACCACCCATGTCTTCATTTAAACCAATGCACACAGTCTATATCATTGAATTAAAAAACAGTGCAGAAAAGGTTAACATCTTTAAGCTATTTAACTTTCTGTGAGAAAATGTAGAATACATTTCTTTATCATGGGATCTATAGGTGTACCTAAAAGCTGTATCTGTAGCTGCCTTGTCTAGAGTTCTCCCTGGATATAGAGACAGAATAAATCTGAAGCATAGAGCTGATGCTCCCCTACCTTCTGCGCATGAAGCAGGGAGATCTTCACCTTTACTTCAACTAAGTTCCAGGAAAGGCTACAGAGAGCAAATCCAAAGCATTTCAGGTTTAGTACAGAACATGCAAACACTCAGTCCTTTGGAGTGATGAAGATCACAGAGTTATTTTAAAACTCTTGCCATCTAAACCTGATTCAGTGCTGCCTCCTGATTTCACTTCCAGAGGGGAAGAACTGAGCAAGCAAAGATGTAATTAACATTTCTGTGAACTAATACAAATGTAGAACCACATGCACGTACTATATAAAAGTTGGGGGAAAAAATCTGGAGAGAGAAATGATCAAATCAGTTTTAAAACTCTTTATCCACCTTATGATATATTCTTACATGTTCATTGTTTAACAATAATAGAAAAACCTAAATTGAATCTACAATGCAAGAAAACAAGTTAAGGAGTGAATTACAAAAGGTTACATTTTCTTTAACAAATGGTATTACTGCTAATCACTTTAACAAAAAGTTTTTTGTTTATGATTGCCTTCTCCTCCTTTGTACGTACGTGAATGAATTTTGTATTTAGTTTTGAGATCAGTTAACTCCATGAGAATATCTGTACTGATCATGATGATAGGTATTTTTTTGTGGAATGTTCTAAAGCTCAAGTCTAATTAGGTATTTTTTCCCATAATTACTAAAACAAGGAAAATAGTTTCTTGAGTCCTGAACTAACAGAATAGAAGTGTCTTAAGAAAGTAAGCTTACTATGAGTTTAAAGATAGGCATTCTTTTTTTTTTTTTTTTTTAATTCCTACAAGAATTTTAAGATGGAAATGGCATAAATGCATGGTAAGTCTTTAGCTGTCAGTCCAAAGGAAATGAATAAAATTATTAAATTATTAGTATCACAAAACACACCACAATTTGAAGACAAAACAATAACAAAATACCAGAGAAATTTCATGTCAATTATGAAACTCAATTCTTTAACACAAATACCTTTCCTCAGATGTGCTGGGATGACACCACTCTAATCACCTTCCATAAATGCAATGAGATTTTGTGGTACACGTAGGTAAACTCTTTTTGACTTAGCCAAATTTTTTTTCTTCAAATAACACAGAGTATGTTTATTATTTGAGATCAAGTAAAAAAGCCAAATCTAAATCTCGTATTTCTCAGAAAATTTTCTATTTTGACTGATCCTGCAAAATGCTGCCTTGATTCCCCTCCCCTGAAGTATCAGTTGCAAAATCCTCCCCTGAATCTTCAGAACTGCAATGCAACACAGGATCTTGTGGTGAAGGACAAAAGAAACAATTTTTCTTAACTTTCATTATGATCCTTAGCAACTTCACCACTGCACATGAAATCTGTAGGATTACAGGTGCTTCTCCAAGCAGAAAATAGAAATAGGATGCACCTGATCAGCACCACATCAGACACATTAAATTCTTTGTAATCAATAAGAGAACAGATGCTGATGTCTTTGTGTCTCTGGGGAGAAGGGACTGAAAAGAGATCATGCTTCCCTTTACTGTCGATGTTTTACTTTTCTTTAGTGCTCCATTACAAAAAGTAATGCTGTGTGGACAAAGGCAGCCCTGGCAAATGAGCAGTAACGGTCCCTTGCATTGCTATTACTGAACCATATCGGTAGGCAGTTTAATCTTTGATGAAAAGCAGTTCAGGACTTTCTGCTACACTGATCCATAGGATAGATTTACTTGAAAGAATTAAATCCTCTATTTTTGTACCATTCCAAATGGGTAATATTGGAAATTCACTGCAAATTCCGTGTTGATGTGAACACAACATCCTGGAATGCTGTGAATAGGGAGATTTTATGTTAGAAAAAAACAAAATTAAAAAAATCATGGTTCAGTATTCAAAGTCTAAAAACATACAGGAAGACATACTTCCACTGCTTTTAGAACATTTTCCCTTGCACTAGACAAAAAAATATCTCTGTTTAAAAGCAGTATTTTTGGAAATTCAAACTTTCTGACTCTTGCACTAGTTCTGCTTCCATGCAATGACTCCTTCCTTAACATCCTTCATTGTCCATATCCTTCTGCAGTAATTATTCCCTTATGGGCAAGTTTATGTTTATGTCTCATCCCCTGCCTGGTTTATGCTCCTGCTTCAGTTCCTGTTCTTCAAACACATCTGATGTGCCTTATCAAACTCAGATTGTCAGAAAACTATCACTTTGAATGTGGAAAGCTTGTTTGGGTTTCCCTCTGACCTTGAATATGTAATAAATTTATCTGCTTTATTTTCTGTAGGAAATATTTTCCTCTATGTGGTTCAAATAACGCAACAAATGTCCATCAGTGAGACACCAGTAACCTAACAAGTAAAACATAGTTCTTAGTCTCAATACGGTCCCGTTCTGCTCTTTGTATGTATCTTTTTTCATTTTAGGCCTGTCATATTCCAATTTCTATGCTATCAGCTGCATTCATCTGTACAGTATGTGACAGATTTGTGTGCAAATAGGAGCTGGCTAACATTTCCAGAATTTGCATATTTCAGTCCTTATAAATTCTGTTTGCCTGTTTCTTTTCAGAAAATTACAAAGACATGTCAAACAGCCACACCATGAGTAAAGCTGAATACTGCTGACTGGATCAAAGGAATGTGTCACGAATAGGTTTGAAAAACATACACACTCTTGTTTGTACACCTATTTAAATCATTTTCTAGCAGTATAGACACAGAATCACTGGATATGATTAGTTGGAAGGGACTCACAAGGATCATTGAGTCCAACCGTAGCCCTGCAAAGAGTCACAACATGTGCTTGATCATTTGCTTGACCTCCTTGGTCTGTCACCTGTGTTGAAGATGGAGTCAAACAAAGCATTAAACATCTCTACCTTGTCTTTCTCCCTGTTTGTGAGGTGACCATCTTCATCGTGTAATGGGTCGATGAAATTTCTATACTGCCTATTGCCATTAATATATTTGAAAAACCTCTTTTTATTGTCCATCACATTTCTGAAGAGCTTCAACTCCAGTTAAGCTTTGGCCACGCAAATTTTCTCCCTACAGTGGCAAGCAGAATCTCTGAATTCTTCCCACCTCACTTGACCTTGCTTCTACTGGGCATATACCTTCCTTTTTTTGCCTTATTTCCAAGAGAAGATCCCTGCTCAGCTAAGCTGGCCTTCTGCATCTCTTCCCTGACTTCCAACATTTGGGAATTGCCTGCTCCTGTGCCCTTAGAGGTGATATTTAAAATGTGATCAGCACTGATGGAACCCAGCAACTGCAAAAACAGTTCCCCAGGGGACCTTAATTATTAATTTCTTGAACAGCCTGAATTCTACTCTCCTCATGTCCAGAGATGAGGTTTTGCCAGCACTTTTCTTCCTATCAACATAAATTTTAAACTTGATCACTTCATGGTTGCTGTGGCCAAGACCACCACCAATTCTCGGTTTGCTCATGACATCCCCTCTGTTACCAATAGCCACCTCAGCAAACACTTGGAGGCAACTAAATTTGTCATAGATGCACACATAGTTAAATGACTTCTTAATATAGTAGAACTAAAGGATCATTATCACATACCAACAATCGTATTGCATTTCATCATCTAATTGTCTATTAGCATACATTTTGTTGTGGATCTTAGTAAGACTCTGGATAGCATATATACTCGATTGTATATCTTAATATCCTTTCGTTTGTTTTTTTTTTTTTTTTCCTTTAATGACTAATGGTGTAACACTAGTTATTTCTCTTCCACCACATTAAATACAATTTTCATGACAGGATGCACATAAAATGAACTAGTGGAAATAGGCATTTATAGACAACATACAGAGAAACTTAGAAATCATTAATAAGTTGCTATTTTCCTAATATAAGAGTAGCAAAATGCAAATTGACTTCCTCTTCATAATATTTCACCAGTTAATTTACCTAGGCTCTTCCAATCTACTATGGTAAATTGTCTTTCTAGACCATTGCACCAATAATTTCTCTGTGTGTACTGGAAGTGAAATACCCCCAAGAATGCTTTGTCTGATCATCCTCTTTTCACTGCAAAATCCCTGCAAAACAGCCTTTGCTAACAGGCATTTTTTTAGCTTTGGTCTTGAAGCTGTGAACTTCACTATGAGGGCAACCAAAGACTGACTCAGTTTAATTTCCTTCCTAAGCTCGTAAAAACTTTGGAAAAAGGAGCCCAGCCTGTTCAGGTATATAAGATATCTTTCCAAGAATTCATTCATATCTTAAGAGTGAAAAATCAGATGCAATCCCTACTCCACAATTAAAGCCAGGAAGGTACACTTAGGTTCATATCTCTGTTAGTCTTACAGTAAAATCACAGAGAAGTACAAAATTAACATGTTGCTTTGAATTGTACCTTGACTTTTTTTATGGTTAAATTCCATAAATATAAAACAATATCACTATATCATTAAGCAATAACACTGAATTCCTTTAAAAGACTGATATTGTTGTATAAATACACTTATATTTCAACATTAAATGTTATTTTGTTCATGGTGACAAAGAAGTCTAAATTCCACAGAGCCAATCTAACAAATGCCATTATATTTCTTTGCTTGTGTGTACTCAAGGACACACTCTTCTCCTCATACACACAGTTCCACTGCAGTGATACAGCTACAACATTCTCTGCATTTCAAGGGATTTAAGGTGCAAAGGGTGAAAAATCAATTATAGGTCTGAGAGACAAGGAAGGTTCTATCCCTGCTTCTATCATGCTGCTGTGCTTACCTAGCTCGGGTGGAGAACCTGCCTGTCTATGTTTAGTTTACATGGGATATGAGCAGTCATTTTCAGTGAGCAATGCCCCATTTGTTAAATAATCTATTTCCTCTTGGTTAGGAAACATTCTGCACACATTATGTGTACTCTGGAAAGAGAACCAAATATAACGATGAGTATTGAAAATAATAAACAAACTTCCTGAAGGGAGACTTTTGGTTTTAATGAATAAAAAGAGGTTTATTATTATTTTTAAAATGTATTGCAAATATTGTAAGGAATGTAAAAACAAAATATAACCTACCACGTAGACTGTCCATCTAAAACATTTGCTGGTGGTTATGGATCAGTACACCACATCATCCTTACATGTTTTTGAGGTTTAGAGGAGAGTTTAGCAAATATGGGGTATATTTTGTGTCAGTTGTTATGTTGTTAGAACATATTTGTTTCTCTTCTTGCTAACCATCAGGCTGAGGGAAGTACTCCAAATTAATCTGCAGGAAGCAGGAAAGTCCTTTCTTGGTGTTCTATCTCTACACTCAGATATAGCAAGAAAGCCATTCTGCCAACATTTCAGATAATTGGAAACAAACCCGAATTTTTGTCTTGGATCTGTTTGGTAACTTTTGTGTATTACAGAGTTCAATATAAGCAGAAGGACTATGTAGGTGTTTGTTCTATGAAGGACAACACATGTCTAACCCTGCCATATCCACTCTGACTTGTCTGTGACAAGCTGGCAGCATGAACTGAGCGGGCACAGGCTGCCTCCACTCATTTTAGAGCAACAGGGTTTCATGTTTTGAACCTAGCTGTGAGCTGGCATAAGGCACAACAGGAGCAGTCTCATGTGTTTGGCATATGAAATCATTGTTACAGGGACAGCTTGGGTTACAAAATCTAATGAGGTTAAAAAAGACTTATTTCAGAAGTCTCTGGATCAGGGCCAAAGCCTGCCCTGATCAATTTAACAGGCTGAGATATGAAATACACGGTATCTTTTGATACAGAAGGTATTTCAAAAATTCACATTAATGTAAAGTACTATATTCATATTTTGGAGACATCACCACATAGACTTAAGGCTTTTTAAGTAGTCCAGTTCCTCCCATATGCTCCAGGAGTGTTTGAAAAGGCCACACCATTCAAGGAATAGTGCAGGAGTCTTCCTTAAAAGTTTTTGCAAATGGATTAGCAACCTAGATGATGAAAGAATGTCATGAGAGACTGCAGCCACTCATGACTGAAGCAAATCATGTTTGAGTTATTCCTTTCTTCTCCAGGGCATACAGTGTTTGGTTCAACACTTGAAAAATCCTCAGATAGGAAAGCTCTGTCTTAGCGTTATCCTATATATATCAAATCTGAACAGGTCTGAAATGGCAGCTAGAGAGCAATATAACTTATTCAGTTGAAGCCAATACCCTTGATCCATCACATTTGGGATCAAAGCCAGCACAGAAGACAGCACAAAATTTAGAGAGATTGATGGAAGATCTACTTTCAGTGAGCAGATATCCATTCCCATCTTCCTAACCTTTTGGCATAATCTATCATCTGTCCAAGACATGGCAGGGATCCAAACAGAATGTGTTGAAATGATTTAAATCTTTTCCTCCAAACAACAGTAACACGAAACCACATCCATCCTCATACTCGTCATTTACACTGTCAAAAAGACCAGTTCTCTCTCCAGATATTTTCAACATTGTGAAGTAAGAGAATGAAACAGATGTGTCAAGAGCATGAAGATGGAGCATACCTCTGCTTCTATGCATGAAACCATACAGTTGGCACTGATCAGTGATCATCTGAGTACACAGTTTAGGACTGCTGCATAATGTCTTTGGATAACAAATACTGTTACAGCTACATCTATTCATCATATATTTATAATCTTCAAGTGAGAGAAGTCTTGCAACTTCTCCTTATTTACATGCAATATTTGTATCTCCTGTCTCCACCTCAACAGTGCATAATGCTATTTAAACTCTTCTCCACGCTCTACATTGCCTTTATCCTTGAAATCGAGTTGAGGTCTTTACCTTAAAAATTGTAGTGTGTGATAAAGATAATATGAAAGACCACTGACAGAAAGGGAACAGATGCTGACTGATGGCAAATACTCACAAATTTTCTGTCATTGTACCTTCTGATGCAAAGGTGCAGCTCATTTGTACTGAAAATGAAGATTTTTGGAGGCCAGTCCCAAACTGAAGAACGAGATCCATTAGGAACTATCATTCATCATAAGCATTTCTGCCTCTCTCTCCAAATATGTCTTTCTTGTATTGGCCTTTTCTAACTTCCAGACTATCCATTTTAAAAACATTTATTTCTTTTAGAAACAAATTCTACCAAAACCAAACACTGCACTGTCCAGTCAATTATCAGCATAGGGACAAGATTAAAGAAAGAACAAAATACATTTAATGGACACAACATTTAACACCTGACCAGAAAGCCTTGCAAATTATATAGAAATGAAGGCAGTATAAAAATCTTTTGCAAAAGAAATATGTTAAGATCTTCCTTCTGTTGTAACATATCTAAGGCAATTTAATTGTATAGTCATGCTTAACTCCTAATTGCTAGGCATTGCTGTATACCGTATTCCTTTATCTTATTGATATATATTTTACTCACTACCTAAGGTATAATCCTGAAATAGAGTAATTATTTAAAAAGTATTACACACATTTTGTAGCTAAAGTTTATTTTTGTTTATTTATTGAAACCGAATCCTGGTTTTTGAATCTTCTTATAACCTTCAAGACACAATTTCCCTGGAAATAAAATCATTATTTTGTGTCTTCAAAGTGATTTTATATTTCTACATGTCCATTTATTTGTTCTTGAACATTCCAACACAAAGATCATAAATTAGAAAACTTTATTTCCCTCCTAAGAAAACGTCCCTCTCCACAAATACTATCTGGAAATTACCACTCACTATCTCTACTTTTTCATTACAACCCAGTAGAGTTTGTTGAGTTAACATTATTTTATTAACACAAAAAAACAACAATACTTATAAAGTATAAAACATGTCACATCATGACACATTATGGCCAATTAGACTTCCACTTTTTGAAAGGATCATTTATATAACCTAACTTTTCATTGTATTTAAGTGCACAAATGGATTACAAAAACATATAATAACAAAAGACTGGGAATAATAATGTAGAGAAAATAATTTATCACTATGCAATATTACTAATTTTATAAAATATAATAATATCTTTTAGATATAAGAAAATTATATAAAGTATAATTTTTTTAAATACATATATTCTCTCAGATCACTTATTTCTGTATGTCAAAACATAAGGAGCTAACTGATAAACAAGGTCTTGTGGAAGAGACACCAGTACTATAGATACACCTTGACTTCTGAATTTTATATTATCTTATGGTTTGAAGTTCTTTCTAGTTTATTATATATTGATTGTATTAATACATATTTTGAGAAAGAAAATTTACAATGCAGAAAAGCAGTGGCAAGCAGAAGTCTGTTGATCAAGGCCCCAGACAGATATTAATGTCAAACTGAGTAAGGCTCCATTAGCATTCAGGGCACACATATGCTTTGCACTGTTCTTTTTAGCACGCTCTGCAAACTGCTGGAAGATGACAAAAATGGCTAATTACCTACACTCAGAGTCACAGAGATCACACTATTTTCGTTAATCTTTAGTGTTTCCTGTTTGAGAAAATGCAAAGAAGGAATATTTAGGAAATCAAGACCACCTTCTACCAACACAGATTATGCCTTAGCACCAGCTGCAAACCTGGTGGAGTTGGGTTTTGGTGGGTTGGTTTTGGGGTTGTTTATTTTTTGTTTGTTTGTTTGTTTTCTGGGAAATTGTAATTCTACAGTCTGCCAGACTTTTCAAACATAGAACAATCCTGCTGAAATCAGAGATTTAATCTTCAGAATATCAACATATCGTTTTATTGAATTATGTTTTCTGACTAATCTTGTTAAAGTCAGTCTGTTCTGAGCTAGAAAAATACACATAAGCAGCATTGTGAAGTGGATCACAGCAGTACACCACCAACAACAAATCAAACATATCAAAGCCACGCAGAGAAAACAAAGTGCTTTTATGGGAGACCTCTTTATCTTTGAGAAGGTAAATAAAATATCTCACTCCTATATAAATGCCAAAAGATGAGAAGCTACATCAGAAGAAAACTGTAGGATCAAGTTCATTTCTTAAACATACACATCCAAGCAAAGAATTTTATCATAAATTCTCAAATGCACCAGGAGCTGCTCAAAGATTTACTGTCAGTTATCCACTCTGACATGACACTTTATGGAAGCTGCTTTTTATTTGAGCAGAATAAACTCCTTCATACTGACAGGCATCCTCTATACTTCTCAGAGAGATTTCACAGGTGACCCTTAACTACACAAAACTTAACTACTGATAAAGGGGAAGGAATACTAGTCATCTAAAAAAATCTAAAGTCCTGCAAATCTAAAGTCCTGCAAACTCATTTCTCCAAAGTTGAACTGAAGTGTTTTATGAGAAGTTAACATCTACCTCCTATCTGAGGAAGACACTTCAAGCAGGTATCCCAGTCTTAACTCATTTACTAACATCTCCAAGGAGAGTTAAAAAAACCCCCAAATCTCCCATTGCCTCAAATGCACATCAGAAAATTGTTAAACACTGTTTTGTTGATCAAGTTGCTTTACAGGGGATTTAAATGTGGTTTACGATTATCTGCAGGCACAAAATACCTCTGAGTCTGAAAAGCTTCAGCTTCCTTTTGCTGTCTGCAAAACGTGTTTCATGAATGCAGTCAAGCACCCACATCTTTACACAAAGTACAAAAGCAACACAGAACATGAATCAGTTTCTCAGACTTTGAGTTACATCTTCTACAGGTGGTTTTCTTTTTGAATCTAAAAACTAGGAACCACTCCTGGTGCAGGTGCAGCTTGTTATCTCAAATACAGAATTTTTCACAGTCAGCTGTAGCCAAAGATACCTAACAGTGCTCCTGCTGTAAATTACATCTGCACAAAATGAAATGATGGGCTCTATGGACAAAAGTATTGTAACAGACAGTTAATCTCCAAAGGTGACTGAGACTCCATTTTATACTGCACAGGGGAAGCAAGTGGGAGAAATAAACCTGCTCTGAGGGTTTCTCAAGTACTGAGCCCATTTACAACAGACTGGCCCGTTGCTTGATAGCCATAGGTGGGGAAAGAGGGGGCAGTCTTGGCCCAACTCTCTGTTATTCATAAAAAATGAAAATAAATTAACCTGAGAGCAATTGAATTTCTGCAGACCAAAATATCAACAACAACAACAACAAAAAAACCCAAAACAAAACAAAAAAAAAAAAAGAGAAGGGAGTGAGGCTCAAGAGGTTTCCCTGCCACTGGACTTCTGCAACTTTTTCACATAGTCTGATTCTTGTGTGATGTCTCCTGCTTTGCTTGTTCCATAAGTGAAATCCATACTAGCTTGGGTACATGGATCTACTTCTGTATAGCATTAAGTAAATGGCTTTATTCTTATCAATATTATTAAGAGCAATGGGATTATTTATGTTAATATTTTCTAACACGCATCATCAATTTTACAGACAGTTTCTCAAAACTATCTGTGAATTTCTTGCCAACGTGCTTGCTATAATTTACTAATCAGCCAGAGACTGTAAACTCCATTTTAAACTCACTTCCAGACTTTAAAAAAAAATGCTGAAACCAGCCACATTTCACTCTACATAGTGCAATCAGGGTTCTATTACCTTATAAGATGGTTCTCATTAAAATAAATGGTTCATGTTCTAAGAGATTACAGGATCATTTTGTAAATTGGATTACAATGAAGAGATTTAACATTCTTGAGTAATTTTACAAAATAAAGGGACCATTGTAAGAGCCTATGGGCAAACTGTAAGTTCACACAGAGCTTCCCTGACCACCCAGACAACCACCTTGAACAAGTGTTAATCAGTAACTAAAGAAATTCGACCATTTTTCCATGAGTCTTAACACTAAAATAGTAAAATAAAAAAATTCATGCATATAATTCTAGTACTAAAATCATTATCACAATAATGTAACTTAATAGTGAAATCTGCTGACATAGACAGCATATTTTTATCTCAGTAATTTAGTCAATATGGCCAGTATTTAGCCAATACTTATCTGGAAGTTTTGGCCCATATTAATGGTATAAATTGACTTATTCCCATGGAAAGGACCCCTTTGGACAACAGATCATAAAAAAATTCTACTGTCAAGAATTTATTCTACAGTACACGAACACAAACTGATTAACTTGATTGCAAGTCTATGAAGATGTCACTCATATGGTCTCAATAGAATTGCAGCTATATTTGCTCAAGTGTTTAAGACATGCACTATAGGAATATGTGACAGCCTTCTCAATGATGTCAAGATCTCAACCATTTAAATGTTTAACAAAGTTTACCTAATGAATAAAAGAAGGTGCCCAACTTTGTTATCACTGAAACCTTCATACTCCTTTGCTACTAAGGCAAGAGTATCTAAAGAAAAGCTATTCACTTCTTGACAATGCTGAAAGCAATTCTTAAGTGTTCTGAAAGGTGTTTTTGAATCCAACCCATTAACTTTCATTAGTAAGCAATGGTTAATGGTAACTAAGCCTTAATATTATCTTTGTTTGGTCTTTCATGCACAAATATTTACTCACTAAATGCTTTCATAGGTCTTTCTTTTGCTGACTATGTATTATACTGTTAGGATAAAACATATAATTAGCACTTTAATTACATTAATTTAGAAAGCCTTAAGCACTGACTTATCTCTTTTTATTGTATGAGGGTCAGTAAATAAAATGTTACAATAGGTAGACTTTGACCTTATAATTCCAAAGCTCTTGAATTTTTTTGTGGTTTGTTAACAAATAGAATTAAGTGAAAATTTATTATATAGTTCCAGCTTTTTATGGACTTTACCATATGAAAGAGAAGATATAAGAGCCTAAGTCTTTTGCCTTTTGGAAACAGTAACTGAAAAAACTGACAGAATTTTTCATAATTGTCTTATAAGGTCCTGATTAAACATCATTTCTACAGAAGCACAAGAGATAAGAGAAATTTTAGCACCTGGGCATGTGTCTACATGACATTAATTGAGAACAGAAATGCAGATGTTTAAGAGTAAATAAAATATTTTTAATTTAAGGAAAAGCATCAAAATATTTGAGAATTAGTTTTGTGTAAAATGCCAAGCTAGAAACTTTCATCTTTGAAGCTATTTTGCAGAAATGGAGCCTATGAGGCAAAAATTGCTCATTCAAAAGTTGCATGAAGCTCAGTAGGTGATATTGTTAAACAGTTCAGTTACCATCACAGAACTGAAAGCGCCATGTGCCAGATACAGGTTCTGATACAACCCTTTGCTGTGTTCTACTAGGCAATATGAAATTACCTAATTCAAACTTTTATTTCTGCAGGAGCTAAGAAGTGCAAAAGTAAGTGGAGTTTACTTTGGGCTTAGGAATCACATTCATAATGGCTGTCAATTTAGCTGATTTAAAGAATTCTATGAACCAGTTAGTCTGTGAAAAAGAATTTTAATAAATTTAAAGATGCTTTTGAGGCATAGTGTGGACTACTTGTACTTTCATCAAGGGTTAGCCTCTGAGAGTCTGAAGTAAAGTATTTTTCAGCAAGGACATAGACAGAGACATTTGACTCTTAGAAATGTTATACAACATCTGAAAGAAATAATCAATTCTTCAGGAATTCAGTTTAGATTTTAACTTTTGATTTTTCTGCCTGTTTTATTTCTCTGCCTTTAATACGTTTACAATGCAGCCTTGCTTAAGAGACTTCATTTACTCAGGGCTATAATTTGTGTTTTAGAAAGTAAATATAACGTATTCCAGTGATGTATAAAATAGATCAAGGCAAAACTTTGTATTGTAACAATAGGAGTCAGTATTTTTGTAGAATATTCTTGAGGAAAGTATTATCCATGTAACAAAATTGCCTCTAGGAGAAGTCCGTCTTAAAGCCTATCCTGAAACATGCTAAACACTCTGAGGCAATCTTTAGTAATTCTTTCTGCTAGACATGAGAAATTGTATTTACTTTTGGCATCTGCTGAGCAGAAAGTTTCTGAGCAATAAATTATTACCACTGTTCCCCCCTTTCCATGAAACCTTACTGTTACTTATCAAAGGTAGTACAAGAGCATCCCCGCAGCACCATGATTAACTGGAATGACCTTGTACTGGCTGCTGGATGCACAGACATGCTGGAACAGGAAACAGACTTATACATCTCAATAGTCTTCTTTTTTGTTGTTCATTGCCAGATCATTTATTAGTATCAGAACTAATTTTTATCTCACCAGTATTTAGATTAATATAAATAATTCTGTAAATAACAAGTAAAGAGATTCATTAGCCAAATTAAACGGCATCAAGTTTACATATCTTATCAATAAACTTTTGTAAGCTCTTATCAGAGCTTGCAGAAATAGCAGAATCATAAAGAGTGGGGATAAATGATCTAGTTCTGCTTGACTGAACGGAAAAGAACAAAGTGCCAATGCAAAGAATTTCCTTAAGGGAATTAATCTTGCACATTTCAGTTCTTTGAAAATTGCTAGACAAAAACATTATTCACTGCTTATCATTATTGTTACTCCAATTTACCGACAGAAGTCATTTATACTACTTTTAAACTATTAGGATCTTTTCAGCAAATGATGGATACACAGGACTGCAAAGAGTGAAATAGCTTTCCCTTTTCAGAAAAGGGCTGTCAGTAGCACAGAGAATACACCGGAGAAAACAGTGAAAAAAATCTTTTGTGTCTTCTTTCAGATCAAGTATTCTTATGTACCATCGCAACTTCTTGAAATAAGAAATCAAAGGGAAGTGTGGTCTTTCAGCTATGGAGTTCCCTTAAAAATTTTCTGCATTCAGCCCTTGCCTGTGACAGGACCCGTCAGGCCTCTTGAAGTGGTCTGAACTCGCCATGTGTATTCTATCACTGTGGTCCTCCTCTCAACTCTATTTGGGTAAGCCCTACAATATTCCCATTTGCCCAGCTGTATTATTTCTAATCTCACAAAATCCTACTTGGCAAATATCAGTGAAAGAGAAAATGTAAACCTGTGGCAATCAGGGAAGACTTTAGTTACTGGTTAACCTTCAATTCTGTATATACAAACACAGCCTGATCTCTGATCATTGTTGAGAACTGGAAGTTTCATGGCATTATTTAACCAACTCTGTTTGCTTTAAAGGATTACCTCATTCTCCCCTCCCTCCCTCTCTTCAGCAGCTGTACTCTGCTGAAAGCCTTCCCCATTGCAGCCTGCATAACCTTTCACCCTACTTAAAATGCAACCTGGTTGGATCCAGCTGGATGTCATCCGGTGCACAACACATTGCAGGACACAGTTTTGTCTCTACAACAGCAGCTATTTACACTATACTATACTACCTAAGTGTTTCTGATCAGAATCCAGGCAGCAAATTCATCATCATTTAAGCTCAGCTGTACAGTTTAATCTTGGCAAAGGACCGATCAGAAAAAATAACCCCACAGTAAGTCTATCTTTTCTCCTACGCTTGAACAAACTTAGTCAATGGCCAGAAAAACGTTGCAATGAGCTCTGATATTTTACACTTGAAATATTAACCAGTGCCTGAGAGCAGATATTGGCAGGGCTTGCACATACAAAAAACCCTCCTGGCCCTAAAAGACCTTCCCATTTATATTAATCTCCTATATTATTTCCCCCCTTTTCAGTGAAAAAAAGATGCCTTCTCTTTTGCAGCAATTGAAGCTGCAGGTATTTACCTATATTATCTCAGTGGCTATTTCAGGTGGCTTGATCTGTTTGAGAAGCTGTCTGATGAAACAACTATTGACTTGACTCACTGGTCTGAAGGGTCTTTTTCAATCTAAGTGATTCTGCAAGTATTCATTTTTGAAATGTTTAGGACCAATGTCTTCATAGAGTCAGAATATGCTGAGTTGGAAGGGACCTACAGGGATCAACAAGTCCAACTCCTGGCCCTGCACAGGACACCATGAATCACACCATGTGCCTGAGAGCATTGTCCAAACACTTCTTCAACTCTTTCAGGCTTGGTGCTATGACCATTGCCCTGGGGAGCCTGTTCCAGTGCCCAACCACAACAGGCTGAAGAACTATTTTCTAATATCCAACCTAAACTTTCCCTGACACAACTTTAGGCCATTCCCTCAAGTCCGGTCCCTGGTCACCACAGAGAACAGATCAGTGCCTGCCCCGCCTCTTCCTCTCATGAGGAAGCTGTAACTGCAATGAGGTCTCCCCTCAGCCTTTTCAGACCAAGTGCCTTCAGCTGCTCCTCATGTGGCTTCCTTTAGACTCTTCACCATTTTCATTGCCTTCCTTTGTAGTCTCTCTATTAGTTTTATATCTTCCTTCTATTGTGGTGCCCAAAACTCCACATGGTAATTATTTTGTCATAGCGCACAAGGTTGGAAGGGACCTGAAGAATCATCTGCTCCAACCTTTCTTGGCAAAAAAGATGGTCTAGACAAGATGGCCCAGCATGTTTTTCATGTGACTCCTTGTAAAATATGAGTCTTCATCTTCTTTGTAGCCACCCTTAAAATACATGGTGACAAAGTCTCCCTGAGTCTTCTCAAGGCTGAACATCTCAATTTATCCTCATAAAACAGGCTTCTCAGTCCTTTGATCATCTTTGTGGACCTTCTCTGGACTCTCTCCAGCCTGTCTACATCTTTATTTTGTACAGAAGGGACTAAAACTGAACAGGTATGGTTCCAGATGTGACCTGAAAAGTCCTGAGTAGGGTGGGATAATGCCCTCTTTATCTACTCTTGGTGCCCTTGTGCAACAGAGCATTCCCCTGGCTTTGTTTTGCAGCAACAATACACTGTTCACTTTTATTCTTCTTTCATCTTATTTCATAGATTTCAATCTCATAGTAATATTGTCCTTGACCTTACTTTGCCATGCTCACTTTGAACTGTAAGCATAAGACTGCAGATACACTAACAACATATTTTGTATAAAATCTATCTTTATACAAAATCTATTTATTTGGATGGTGTTTGGCAATATCAGAAAAATAGTTTCTTTTTAAAATTGTTTGTATTATTGAAGGCTACAAGGATTTTTCTTTAGCCAAAGGGTCTTTTTCACCTAACTTGTTAATTTCACAAATGCCATTTATGCAAAACAACAAAATGCATCACGTGGCTATTTGAACTTCAGTCCTGATGTAGTTTTGATTTGAAGCACACGATAAAGAGGAGATCCTCAAACTAAATTCAAAAGATCCCTCCTGCCACCCCTATTGAAGAAGTTTGCATTTATAAATACACATTTTTGCTTACTATTTTTTTTTGTGAAATCCTAGGTCTCCACATAATTATAGTATATTTCATTATTAATTACATCATAAGTTAAGTGATAAGCATCAGTGTCATGACCTTTGAGAATCAGAGTATATAACATCTGTTTGAGTTTCCAGGCATTGGCAAGTTTGAATACTTTTCTCCTAAACCCTACCAGTTGTATTGGTGATTTCTACTAAAATTACTTTAAAGAAATACCCTTCAAAGCTGCATTTAACTTATTTTTCTAATGAGGTAAAATATTATCCACTTTAAAATGTTTTTCCAAGTGGTAATATTCTAACTTTATAACTGTTCTAATATTATAACCATTTGCTATTAATCATCTTTAACACTGATTTTTTATTTTCTCCCCCTCCAGCCACCGAAAATCTGAACTGTACCCTGGGAACCATAAAATTTAGCAATGGGCCAATGTAAAACCCTATATTCTGACATATCCTAAATTTGATTTTAATCTAGTTCCTGCATATGTTCATGTTAGTTTTAGCCAATATTTATTAAAAAATATGAAATGCATATACAGTGAAGATTTTCAATTACTAAAAGATCAGGTAGAATCTTGAAGATCTTTTAGTCTGACAAAACTACTTTTAATTTTATTCACAGGTTTTGCCTTATGATGATCAGGATCTGACCCATCATTTTGTCATCTGTGAGTTTTAGTGATTCTCTCATTTTATCCTTTCCAGTAAAGTCTGTTTATTGCACTGAAATAGTAAAAAGCAGAGGTTTTTTCAATGATTTAACTTTCTAGTATAGTTCCTTTGTTCTATTCAGAGCAACAAACCAGGTGATGTCTGGTTTCCACTACACAAAAAAAGAGCATAAGGTTAAAGCTGCAACTAGAAAGTGTTAAATGTGTGTAACGCTGAGCTCCTGAGTAAACAAACTCTTGTCTCCAGCACAGAGTCTTTTCGGCAAAGCAAAAAATATTAACTAGAGCTGGGGAAAGAACAGGTAAAAAGAGAGAATCTTAGAACATTTAGGACTCTTTTTTTGCTGCTGCTGCTGAAAAAAAAGAAAAAAAATGTAGCTGCAAGTGAATTTTATCTGCAAACTTTAACAATATCTGACTAAAATGCCATGCTGTTACATATCAAAATTCAACAGGGTCTGTCTATACTATCATTTCTGCTTTTTCTCCAGTAAATGAAGGTAAGTTTCAGAAAGAGTTTCTGTCAATAGAGATCTCTTAACAGAGTTGCAGCCTCCACAAGGTTCACAAAAAGGTAACCACTGAAAGCTCCTCCTTCAGGCTTTCCACTACAGACCTTGTTCAGTAAAATAATGTAAAAAAGTAATATGGCTTTACAGACATATAAAATTTTACAAAGTTACTCGTATCCAATGCATAACACAAACCGTAAAAGCAGGACTGGGAACAATTCTGAGCTTCACATACTTAGGGGCATTTTGAATCAATAGAGCTCATCCTTAGAGATTTTCTTGGTGTATCTGAATAATTCTACTTTTTTTAAAAAATACATGAGTAACATTCAGACCTTCCAAATTAAAGAGTTTCTACTCAGCTACAAAACTGGCTTCTTCCTTTTTTTTTTTTTTTTGACTTGGAAAAGTCAACGGAACAAGAGGATAATGCAAGAATATTTAGTAACTCTAGAATATAGCAACTTCCTATGTATTTTGTGATGTATTTTCCGAAGGCTTTGAACCACTAATACAAGCCTTGTGTCTGCTGCACTGAGCTGTAAATGGTATCCAGAGATGTGGGTTCATTTTCAGTGGAAGACGTAAGAAGAGAGCAATTAGATTCTAAGTTTCAAATGCTTTGCTGGCATGCAGGGCACTTTGTGGGGATATTTGAGTGACTGATTGGCCTGTCATTGCAATAATGGGGGGAAGGAACAATGTTTTTTACTCTGTCCTAAGATTCTGGCACATCACATTAGAAAAATCTGTCTGAGACTAGTCTGTAGCGGTCTTTGCAATATTTTCATCTGAGGGTGCTGAACACTTGAAGGCAGATATGAAGTATGTACTGGGATGACAGAGCCTTCTGAAATTGAAAAGAGGTTCCCAGGATTATTTTATGGTCCTGTGGGAAGCTTACCATTATCCCACTGAAAATCCTGCGAATGCTTCCAATATTAAATCATTTTCAAATCCTGTAAAGACTTTTTTAAAAAATTATTATTCTTTGCTACTGCTAGGATTAATTTTATTTATTTATTTACTACAAAGGACAGAGTGTGAGATTATTCTTTTGGGAACTATTTAATTGTCCATGATATTTTATATTCAGAAATCCTGACATCTTAATTCCAACAACATAAAGTATTACCCTTGTATTCATTACATAGAAGAGTGAGAGATTTTAATTTACTTAATATAGGTCACAAAAATATAAAAATACTATTGAAAATAAATAAGCATGTTACTGTATAGTATATACAAATATTCTTGACTATTTAATTGAAGACAGCTTACTAATATTGAATATAAACAATAAAAGGGTGTTCCAATCAAAATGTAGACAATAAATAAATCAAAACATACCCAGACACATTTTTCCCCTTATGGTTTGATTCAGAGGCCATGGAAAATATGGAATATAGAACTACCATTGAAAAATATATTTCCAGTTTTGCCTTTGCTTTTTTTTGTTATGCCTAAATTTGCTTATTGCTCCCTAAATGTGAAGAAATAGTTTACCAAATTACAACTGGTCATCAAATAGTATCAGATTTAATCCAACCAAGTTGTGAAATTATCTTCAGAAATCTACCAAATTAAAACACAAAACAGAAGTAGGTAGCCCCTTGATATAAAGTAGCTACCACAAAGAGATAAATGAAGGAATCAGTACTTACAGCTTGTGAAGCTCCAAGTCTCATTACATTACAACACCAAAAATCACTAGTATTTTTCAAATATTCAGGTCAAAAAATTTTGCAGGACACTTATCCTAAATCAATAATCACTTGAATAGCAATAGAAGACTGGTGCTTTGTTGTTGCTGTTAATTCTTGATTTTTTTTTTTCATGTATCTCAAATACTTTTTTTTTATGTAATGAAATTAGGAGACAATATGGGAATTTCACAAGAGAGGAAAGAAGGCCCGATGCTCATGGATAAAAGAGTAACAAGGTCTTCCAAAGCTCTAAAAACAATGAAATTAAAAGAAACCACCTTCTCTCCCCCACCTCCCTCCAGCATCCTCCCACCTCCCTGTTTTGGGAAGTTTAGGAGTGGGGAAAGGGTTTTGTTTGGTTCTTTTAGAGACCTCTGTAAGTTTGAATTCAGTTTCAGGATTTGGGGAGACTAATCCATTCACTGTTTACTTCATTTTAACAGCACCATTCTACTATTAGGAATAATTATTTCTGCTTCTCTGTATAATCTACATTGTCCTTAGCAACCAGCTCTGCTTCCCTTGTAAAACCAAGCCTCTATTGTGCAAAATCCATCTTACAATTAATGAGTCTTTCTTCAATATCCTTCCACACCACCACCTCTTTTATTCTTACTACAGATATAACTTGATTTCATTTAAATTTTATCTTAATTAAAATCTCCCCATGCTGTAATTCCAATTTCAGCATGGCCTTTCAGGTACTCATACAGCCTCTGGACCGCAGGAATTTCCAGGTTTTTTTGCTCACATGCTAGATTGATTTAGACTGATTTTGAAGCTGTCAAGACACTCTGTCTCACAGCATCCAAAGGAGGCCTATTCTATTATAGCATGCATGTGAAAATACCTGTAACTAGAATAAAAAGTAGATGTTTCCATACAGTGAAACAATGGTAACACACAGGCATACGTATTAAGATTGCTGTAGAATTGTTTCACATATGGTAACAACTAATTTTTATTATGACCTTGGCTATTTTGCCATATTTTTAAAATACTCAATGGGCTTAGTGTACTTTTTATGCTAATAATCTAAGCATTTTTATTTAAAACTAACATTTTTCCTGTGCATTATGGTTAGAGGTCAAAAAGTATCCGAGATTGGCTTGGAGTGAATATTTTAATTCTCTTCTACCTCTTTATTTTTAAGGGAAAACACTTTTAATGAGAAAGTTCAGGAGGAAAATTCTCCTCTGCAAAATAAGCATATTTTTCTAATATTTGGTATAGTAAACCCCCCAAAAAAGGGGCTTGCTGGAATTTTTGGATAGACCTCACTCACATCAAAGAACTCTTGGAATTCCTACTGCAGTATAACTCCTAACACAAAGCCTCTTGTGGAAAATTGGAGTCAGTTTTTACCTATCATAAAAATAGATTATGTTTGGCTCTATTACATATGACCATAACATTCTGGTTCTGGTCAATGCTGCTTTGTTAGCTGTGAGTAAGACACATGGGACAACGGTTGAAATTCCTCGGGCAGAGGAGCAAAGGTAGGAGTGAGCGATGGGTAAGTGTCATTACATCCCATCCCATCACTGCACTCAGTTGTGGGAGTCCAGTGCAGGAAACGTTGATAAATGGGCATAACTCAGTACAAACCATCACAATGGATGGGGCTGGAGCACTGGCTCTGTGAGAAGAGGCTGAAAATTAGACCTGGAGTAGTTGTTATAAAGCAACATAAATTGTGTTTGAGTGAATTTACTGATTAAGGCTGTTGGAGTAAAGACTGAGGTTGTATCAGCTTCAGAAGTTTTCTTCTTTTATGTAGTATGTAGCCCAGTAAATAGTACTTTATACAAAAGATTTATGACTGCAAAAAATACAAGGAGAAGGAGAGAATCAACAGCACGTTTCACACCCATCTTTGAATTCATCACTATTTGGAAGTGTAGCTTGAAAGAAATTTGGAGCTCCAGCCACAGACCATGGAACTCAATATGAGTCTGATGATCTAAATACACGTGGAACAAGCCATTATTTAAGAAGAAATATGTGGTGTGAAGTACTTTCAGGCTCTTCTTATCTCTAAACCACTGTAGTCTCTGCAATCTTCTAAGCTCACAATATAAAATATCATGTTGATCAGGTAAAATAATGAATTTTCTATTTGCTTACCCATGTGAATGGTGCGAGATATTTTAATTATCTTCAATAGCAAAAATTATTTGTTTTGCTGGAGGATACAATGCCACTGTACTGTATTGTCAGCTCTACTATTACCTGACACATTAGAAACATGAAAACTTTCAAATGATTCAATGTATTCATCTTCAGGAAAATGTCCTCACATCATATCTGATTATTTTTTTAATTGAAAAGCAACAAAGCAAAACAAAGAATCCATGCTGGAGTTTATCCAATCTTTCTCTACATCTGCCAAGATGAGGCCCACCTTCTCAATGTGACAGAAATATTATTTGAAAAATCAGTGTGGCAGAGGCTGTTCAAATTCCTCATGGGAATCTCCATCATAAATACTACTCTACAGTAACAAAAAGCTTGCCACATAGACTCTGGATTATGTTTAAGACATCTTAGCTGGAAGAAAACAAGCTTAATTAGAGTAGCCATCTTTTAGAATAGTATTGGCTCAACTGCAGAGTTTTTTTCATCTCAGACAAGCCACTTAAAATCTATGCTGCAGGCACGTTATCTACAAAATTAGCCTTTCTATCTATGAAGTACATATATACAGCCTGTAAAGCACTTGCTAAGTCTATTAACAGTTGTATTACTATTTTCCATTCTAATAACAGCATTATTTTTCCACAGTTATATGTAAATAAAGAATAGATTCTGCAAATCTTAATAATACACTCAGAGTATTTTGGATATATATTCCTCTTACGACCAAAACAAACAAACATTTGGGCAAGTAGCTATTAAATAGGAGTGTTATAAAGGAAAACCACATCATCTCTCTAGGAAGACTAGCAGCATTTCCTTAGAGCAAAGAATATTATCTACTCATCAATTTATATAAGTTTTGAGCAATTTTATAGTGGATATAAAAGAATTGTTCTTTAGTAGACTGGCAACTCTGCTAACCATCAAAAATTACTAAAGGAAAAAGCATTACCATTTAATGTTGCTTGGTCTGCTCAGATCAATGACTGCGTGGGTGGTTCTTGGAATATGTATTTGCAAAAGTATGTTTTGGATCAGCTGAGCTATAAGGAGATCAATTCTATTCTTTTGTGGGGTTTCCCACTTTCAATATTCATTCTTGCTCCTTAAAGTTCAAAAGTGCAGTACCTAACAGCTTGATGAAATAAATTTACTTGGTTAAGGTAATTTCTGTTAGATACCTGCAAAGATGCTGCTCCTCAGTGAGGACAGATACCAAAGTCCTCATCCAGAGTAAATGGGATACAACATCTGCAGCACTTAATGTATTTCTTCTGGTCTGTGGGAGCTTTTGGACGAAAAGCAAAATCAAAACTTGGCTTCAAAAAATGTCCAAGTTGCAAAATTCTAGTGTGGATACAGACTCTGAAGCCCACTATATATTATAAAAGACCATGCTGCTTGATCATATAGCTCTGGTTTGGCTGAAAGTAGCTGAGAATTCTAAGTCGAGGCAATGAGGAAGCTTTTCTATGGATTTAAATTCGGTCTGAAGTGTTGTTTTTGGCATGTGCTTAGCTTTGGTTCTCCTTAGTTCACAAAGCACCTAAACTAAACACCAAACTGCCACATAAGCTAGATAACTAATGTGCATAGTAAATATAAAAGTAGCTTGGTTACAAAATGTTCATAGCAACCATTTAAGATCTGGAGCATTACCAGTCTTACATTAAACTGATGATTTTCAAATGAAGCACAGGGAACTAGATTTTTTGCTCCAATCTTCCTACAAAGAAATTAGCATTGTGTAACCTCTCCATAACTTTCTTCATATTTCCTCCATCCACTCCTTTCCACAGCCTTTCTTTGGAATTGCATTAAATTCCAACGATAGACTCCATGTATCCCTCTCTTTTTGTCTTAATTGTTACTATTGTCTTCCTGAAGACAATTTGGATTCTAACAGGCAGATTAACAAAGCTGTCAAGATCAAAATAAAGCTACTCAGCACAACAGAGAAGTTTTCTTCCTGTTTCTTGATAAAAAGCAGAAGGAAACACCATAAAAAGAGGAGCTGTTTATGTAGTTCTAGTCCAGCCCCTACTCATGCTGAAACACATTTAATATCCGATCAATTTTTCATTTTCACATATCAGTACTGTCTTTTTACACTTTGGCTGAAAATGCTGCATGAAAAGCACTGCTCATGAGGAATTAGAAGATGTCCTACCCTTCAATTTTGAAAAATCCTTCTGTGCAGGGTCAGATCAGCTCTCACAGTTGATCTCTCTTTTAAAGCCTACATTTACAGAGCAAAACTAATACAAACCTTGCTTAGGGCCTTCACCTCTACATGCCAGATGGAAGCTGTGTCACAGTGAGATGTCTAATACACTTTTGAAAAGAGACTCTGAAACTGTTAAAATATAACTTTGTCTTTGAAATGCCCTTGTAAACTTATTCCAGAAATTAGTAAAAGTTATACATGAAAGTTTAAAATAATAATATGAGTAGAACTCAGTTTAAAGTCCATATCCCATCTCTTCACGTGTCTGAAGAAATGCAGACTCACATCCTAATTTTCTAGTTAATTTCCTAGTACCAGAGCAATACTCTAAATGTGCAAATGGAGGAACTGTGTACAAGTCTCTGCCATTTAGTTCTACTTTTGCAATGAAATAAATAAATTAGTGGGGAATTAAATTTCCCTCAGTTTCCACAGTGCCAGATTTTCATGAGTTTTTTCCTCTATTTTTAGTAAAATCTAGTGGGTAAACTGTCATTGGGGTGGAGAGAGTAGGAACAGAGGATTATAAAATGCCATTCAAAAACAGTATTAGAAAGTCTTAAACAAGGACAAGACTTAGAACCTTATGTAGGAAGTAGAGAAGCAAATGCTCTATTATGTTGACATGAAATGTGATCTTACAATACCAATGTCAGCAGGCAATTATTTTTGTTTCTATTTCATCACACTACCAAATACCTAATTTTTTCACCGCTTTGTCATAGAAGTTTTAGAGTGCCAAAACTGTACTGTTCTGTACCATTTTGCAAACAGCTTAAGCTCTCTAGGATCAAAACTTTCCAATATCTTCATAGTAATTTGTATAATCTTGTGATACATGAATAGAATAAGCTAGAAAGTTTATCTGCATGCCACAGCAAATCCATTCAGTATTGTGTACAGCTTGTTTTTCCAAGAGTTGCAAGTCCTGTGATTGATAGTCTTTGCTTCAAAAAAAGCACTGCAAATAGTTTTCCCAAATACTCTAATCACGTTCAGCCTTGTCTAAGTTGAGCATGGTGTAGCAATCAGTATCACAGCCTTCATACATCAATTACACTCAAACACTATAATGTATGAATAAATTGTGGAGTAGTATGTCCACTGCTATAAATTTCAGCAGAGGCAAATCAGGTCTTGGAATCAGTATAATTAAAGGGCAAATGTTTAACAGCTATAGGCATCCAATTTGAGATTAAGCATCCTAGCCATCACAACCTGCTCTTACACATGCTTCTAAACGCTCAGGAAGTGAGGAACAGAGCGTTTTGATCATTATGAGCAGTTTTCTCGGATTGTTAACCAAACTTTCTTTTCATTCAATTTCTTTAAAATTGTCAACATCAAGATCTCATAGTAGGTTCACTGCTACATACAGATAATACAAAAGTATTGCCGCCATTACCAAGTGTAGTGACAGAAATCTTTTTTTAATTATCAGATGTACTACATGTCCATTCAGAATAATCTGAGAAGTAGAATTGCACTCTTCAGAGACTTCCCCACTGCAGTATCCTGTTTACACAACGTACTTTTAATCATTTAAGAAGTATACTGCACACATCATTCTTTACCATGAGATTTATAGTTTATAAACAACTTTAAACTGTGTTTGCCCTTGACAAGGTCAAAAAGGGCACACAAACCATCAGCCACACCTTCAACTATAAAGTAGCTCAGATCTGTCATCTGAGTCAACGAATAAATAATAAAGATTGATGAAAGTGGCTCTTAAACTACTTTCGAAATGCATTCTATTTTCAGAATCTCTAATGGCTGGCCATTAAGAAAGAAAACAAATGGATTTTTTTTTTTGTTAGAGATGTGTATTCAGCTGAAATTTAGACTGCTTGATACTTTTTCAAAGAACTCTGCTGTCACAATGGAACCAAGACTGTGTAGAAGAGAGCTGTTACATGAAGCTTTCTGAACTGCACGCTGCAGAGTAGTTATAGAAAATAGGATTGTTAGTTTGTGTCTTCAGAGTATCTGTGGCTTTCTATTTGCCCACTATCCCCACGCGCATGTCATGAAAAAGCTCTCTTGCCATGAAAATCTTCACTCTTTCTCCTTCAATTAAAATTAAAAACTTCAGCGTGGGTTGGAAAACACACAGAAATCGGTAGTATCTTGCAAGTAAAGCATGTTCCCAATTCCCAGCCTTAGATGGGACTTGGAGCAGACTTGGAGTAGAAAGTATGTATCATGGCCAGACTGCTTTATATAAATTATTTAAACCTCAGAGAGATGATTTACCCTTCAGTGCTCCAGGCATGCTTTTGCCTATGAATTCAGACTACCAGATGGTACAATTACCACAAACATGGTTGTTCAAGAGTCGCAATGAATCAAAATACCACTGAGCAACACATATTTACTCATGCAAATAACAGTGTCAAAAACCTATATGTACAGGTGGGGTTTATATGTAAATTTCAAGAGTAAACAAGTGTAATCCAGGCTGGAATTCTATTAACTATTAACTATGTTAATCAATATGCCCAGTCAAGTTAGGCCACAGCATGGTAATATTTGCTATACAACTGGTAACATGGAATGGGTCTTTTACTGGGATATAACCCTGTTTTCCATTAAGAACAAAATCTATGCTTTTGTGACTTGCATTACAGTGATTTTGAGCAGCTATGGAAGAAGAAAAAAGAGTGAAAAATCCCGATTGCCTCTTAGAGCCCTCAACTAGAATACAAATTTTGGCTGTGAAGCAGATACACAGTCTAGTTAGCAGATTAGAAAAATATAGGGGCCAAGATATGTTTAACAGGAATGGATCCTTCAGACGATGAAGCTGCCAAACTCTAGCAAACCTCAATAGGATATGTACAAATGTGAAATTTTAAGAAGCTTGCAATTTGGACGGAACTCCTTGGCTTTCTCACAGAATAACAAAAGACATTAAAGACCGTGAAATTCTGACCTCCCCATATGCCTAAAAGCATGAAGTTACTAGAATTTTTCAGTGTACTATTGACATATCTGTAAACCTAGGTAAACTAGCCTCCCCTGATGCTTTCTCAACAGTGGCTGCACCGTTCTTGCCGAGCATTTTCCAAAATAATTTAGGCTGAAGTAAATATTCTGTACAGAAAATATTAACTGAAATGACTAAAATTTGGCAATATTATAAGCAAGGGAAGGTAGGTTATTATAAATATTAGGCAACTTTAATGTCCTTACTTCTACATGTGGCACCTGAACACTAAGTTAGACACTACCAAATTACAGTGCTCTCTCAATAGAATTTGAAGAAAGTACAGTACAGTGACATTTTTTTAATTGCTCAGAGGAAGATCTGTTTATTGAAAAAAATATATCAATTACCTTATTTGGTTATGACTTTCTGCACACATTAACAGATTCCAGATCTCTATCAGATCTGGGCCAGGTTCAGAGTGAGGATCTGGAACAGGTCTGGGGAGTCCTGTGAACAGATTTTCCTAGCCATCTCTTAGACAAAAATTTGGTGAAGCAGTCTACCTTAGAGTATCTACATTTATTATTGTCAAACAATGAGTGCAACTGAAACTGCTCTGGCTACAGTTGCAACACTGTAGCATCTCATCTGCTTCTTATCAGAGGGGAGTGTTATTATACTGCACATTTTGCTAATATTCATATATTATTTCTTGGAGAGCAGATTGGCAGTCTTCTGTAAAATATGTTTTCCCTTTACCTTTCTCTCATTTTTGTAATCACAATAAATATTATAATCCACATAAGACTCACATAACTCCTTAAAATTAATTTTAAAAATCACATTATATACTGTTATCAGTCTATGAACTGGAGTGCACACACACACACATGAAGGGAAATTTTAATTTCAGGAGTCCTTGGAGCACCAGGTAGATGTAACATAAAACTGCAATCCTAGCTAGTGGCATCTGGCTATATTTTCAAGTAATCTTCAGACCCATTTGTCACTTGACTCTTCCACAAGTTTTCTTATATATATATATAGTCCATCTATGCACTGAAGTCTTACATACGTTTATCTCTGTGCAAAAATAACCATGACTTAATATTACCATAATTCATATCAGTCCTTGAAATGTCACAAGCAAGGTTGCAGGTTATGCAACCTTCAGCTCTGTTATCTTCTATCATACAGATTCAATGTATTCAATGGCAACAATTCTTTCATGAGAAAAGCAGTGAGCTGAAAATCTTCCTGTAAGCCAGCAGCTGAACTGCATTGGGTCACCTAGCACAGAAGTACTCCTATAAATCCAACCAATAACAGTAAAAAACGAATTTCACAGTCATTTTTGCACAGCATATATTAAAATAGTTCATTATTCATATACAAAGCCTTCCAAACCCAGTTTGGAAATGAGACACAATTTATATGTCATTTGGATAATTCACCTGTGGGTAATAGTGCCAAAGTTACAATAAATTTTGGTAAACTCAACACATAGTGAACATATTTCAACAACCCATCACTGGAGATGTGAAGAAAATTTCAATCAGGCTATCAGTTATTTCAAGAAAGTTCATATCTGAGTTCAAATATTCTCCTATGCATCAGAAAGTAGTTTTTATTATTATTTTCTTTTTGTAGTTGTCTTTTGAAAGGTAACTTCTCATTCACTCCTATGGACACATAAGTTGTGTTTGGATATTCAGCCTAAGAGCCTAAAATTTATGATGGCACTTACTACACCAGATAATGGAAAATCATCCCTAACTCTAGCTCCTACTGCATGAGAGGGAGGAATTGTGGGAGGAAAACATCAAGAGGTATTATCTGTATGCACTACATAGGTCCAACAAAAAAATTTATCTGTTCAGGAAAAGAAGTTCCCTCTGACAATGACAGTTACCTCCCTAAGGATAAATTGGAAAATCATTACAGCTTTACAGGAGTAATCTCTAGCCCAGTAATAAAGAACTGAACAAAGACCTCAGAGGTAAAGAGTAGGGTGGGACAGAAACAGACACCTGATTAATAAAATCTTCCAAAAGCAACAAATCGTTTGTGTACCATAAAGTTGATTCACTTACTAGCTTCTATGAAAAGCTTGTGTTATGCTACCATTTCAAAGTTACTACATCTTTTTACCCCTCACTTCTCCCTTGCCTCAACCTGTGCAAGTTTCCTGCAGAGATATGATCTCACCACACAGAAACAAACCTCTCCTGCCAGAAACAAACACGCATGAAATTAATGTTCACCAAGGGATATCCCTCAGCTAACAACTAAATTTGAGATTACTCAATTCAGTTTTCAACAAAAGCTCTTACTAGCAAAAATGGATATTAAATAGAGCTGTGACAGCAATACAAGTGTAGGGATTACCAGGACACAGAAAAAAGATAATTATTTTATTAAATATTTCCAACCTCTAATGAGTTTGATATTTGTGACACTGGTAAACTCCTGAACTTACAGGCTGTAATTATATCTTTTTGTTTGTTTAGTCATTTCTTTACTATGAAATGATTCAGAGTGTGAATAAGCCAGCCTTTGCAAATGCATCTCATTTTCACACAGAAAAAACAGGCTTCCTTCTGGTGAAAGGAACATTCCTTTCCCCCCACCCACCAGTTTGATTTATTACTCCTACTCAAATGTCAGCATTCAGTTGTTTCACCTGGCTTCTTTTTTTAGCTCTGTAGCAAACTGAAATCAGTCCCTTGTCAAATTGCACAGCTTGGCATAGCTGGGCCAGAATTTTTCTCAAGGTGGGAATTTATTTATGCGAGTACAGATATTTTTATCTATACAGACTGCTGTTTTCCAAGACAGCAATCAAAAACTCTGTTTGGAGGGAAAATAAAACACAAATCTTTTTTTACACAGAAGGGGGGGGGGGAAAAGATGTATTTAATATTCTGTCAATGACTGAATTTCTGTTCTTTAGAGACATGAGGCAACAAGCACCCCATTTGGGATTCCCAAGGGACAAAACTCTAAAGCAGTGGACAACATATTGCCATGAGAATCCAAATGACTACACACTTTTGATGTGATTTAACATGCATAAACTACCACTAGAGAAAATGATGAAAACTATTTCCTGATAACAAAGGTGTGTATTCATATACACACCTTGGGTCAGACCTGCAAAAGTATTCTCATGGAGTTATGCTAGATAAAGAATGCTCTTCCCCCTGCTCCCCGCTTCCTCCCATCAATATATATATGACTAAAATTAGAAATAGCAGGGTTTTGGAACTGGTCTGACAGAAAATAGCTAGTGCATCTATATTTGTTCTGTGCAGTCTTACGGTCACAGAGATGGCACAGATGTTGCTGGACAACTGTGCACAAACACAACTTCCTTTGCCACTCCCACAAATGTCCCTCTTCCACAACCTCTGCATTGATCTGCCACAGATGTAATGCCAGTCTGCATAGTGGTCTGTGCCTGTGGAAATATCACCAGTATCATACACAGAAGTTGGGCCTGGGCAACTCTGAACTGCAGTTCACCAAAAGCAACCTTCACCCTGTACCCAGCTGTGCCATCACGCACTCTGTGCAAATATCAACTCGCTTTCAGAGACAAAGAAAAGGAATATCTAGCTTCCCTCCCAGTTTTCAGTTCCCAAAAAAGATTGGACAGCCACCTGAAACGGCAAGAAATTTGCTACAGTACAATTAACAATTTTATAAAAACATATAAGTTTTATAAAATCATAAAATTTAGAATAATTTTTACTTGAGACAAGAAATTATCCTTTTAAAACTTGTCTTTCACAGAATCACAGAATGGGTCATGTTGGAAAGGACCACAGTGGGTTCTCTGGTTCAACCTCCCTGGTCAAGCAGGGTCATCCTAGAGCACATGGCACAGGACTGCATCCAGATGGTTCTTGAATATCTTCAGTGACAGAGAGTCCACAATGTCTCTGGGAAACCTCTTCCAATGCTTGGTCACCCACACAGTAAAGAAGTTCTTCCTGTGCATTAGTTTCTGCTCTTTGCCTCTTATTGTACTGCTTGGAACAACTGAGAAGAGCCTGGATCCATCCTCTTGACATCCCTCCTTCAGATACTTAGAAACATTGGTGAGCTCACCCTCTCAGTCTATTCTTCTCAAGGCTGAACAGGCACAGCTCCCTCAGCCTTTCCTCATAAGAGAGATGCTCAAGTTCCTTAATCATCTTTGATACAGCTGTCCTCCAATGGACCTGCTCTGGGAGGTCCACGTCTCTCTGGTACTGAAGAGCCCAGAACTGGGTACAGTACTCCAGATGCCTCATAAGGGCTGAGTAGAGTGGCAGGATCACCTCAGTCTTTCGTGTAAGTTTGTCCCTCTGTTCACAAACAATAAACCACCACTCAAAAATAAAAACTTGTTGTAATCTTCTTCTAAAATTCTAGATAAAATTCTGTGCTGGCTTTCAGTAACTGTTACTAAAGCCCTTTGAAGTCCTTACACGTGATTAAAAAGCAGAGACTTCTAAATCTGAAAAAAAATTACAGTATTTGAAAAGCTTCTGGCACGGTTGAACTAGGAAGTGTTAGAGATTCCTTCATTTAATGTGAGTTGTGATTTTAATTAAAAACAAATTCCATTCATGCAAGTAATCAGAAATTAAAAAGTTAAGAATTCATTTATTCATTAATAAAAAAAATAAATTACTAAAAAACCCTTCATTTCTAAAGAAAGCGTTACCATTTGCTCAGTTACGAGTTCTGTGACAAATGAGCTGTCACTGAAGTGTGTAATATACGATCTGCCTCACTGAGCATTTCCCTTTCATTTGAGAGAGTGCCTAAACAAATGTTGTACGCTACTAAGTGCAGGGCCTGCACAGTGTCAAAGTCATGGCTACAGTGGACTCCTGCTGGAGGCATTCCAAAGCCACGACTCCTCTCCCACCACCAGTGTTCAGAGTAGTTAATCACAACGATCTTTCTTGAACTGGAATTACCCAAGCATCCAATGTAAAAGCACTGTTGGACCATCTTAGCTGAAGAAGGAATCTCCCCATTTCTCAGCAACAGGCTTGCCACCATTAGAAGCACTAAGGTGACAATGTGGTCACCTTTGGCAGTAAATCTGTACAGTTACAGCATACAAGTAACTTGTCACCATCCCATTAATACAACTACTCTCATTCAAACAAGTGCAGGAAAACAAATTGAACATAAAATATGAGCAAAATTACTAGATACCTGGTATGCCACTGCATCCAACTGTTCAAGCTGATCAGTGCAGACCAGTGCTAATACTGAAGTTTAGCTGTTCTTTAGCTTAAGACACCAATCATCTGCAAAAAGGACACCCATAGGACATACATAGATCTACTTTCCATTTACAATTTCATACAACAGCAGAAGGGAACTGCAGATGACATTTGATTACTGTCCCACTGATCAACTAGAAGAGGATGTCTCCTTTGTACATAACTCAACTGAGCATGCTTCAATCAAGCTTCAAAAAGTGTGCTTCTTCAAATGCAACACCAAAACTGAACCAGAACTCAGATGTTTTGGTTGTATATAGTCAAAACACGATTCAATCAGAGAAACTGATACCACTAAGGGCTAAATTCAAACAGAAATCAAGACTAAGTCCATAAATAATGAATACACATGCCAGTCTGTATTTATGTTAGCAAATTTGCATATGTAAATGTAGATGAGTGTGTATTCATGAATTTTGTTCACAAATGACTATCGTCTTCGGTTCCTCTTGATACCTATATTTCTCCTGATAAATCCTGGCTAATGGCCTAGGCCGATTCAAACTACCTTAGCCAGAAACCGTGGGCATAAAATACTTTCCAGGTGGTACTCAGTTCCTCACTGAATCAAGCCCCAAAACAGGGAGTTCTTGTTGGAGTTTCTACAGTGAAGCTACTGATGGTTATGATGATCAAATAAGCAGTGCAGCCCAAAGGCTTGTTCACAAGCTTAAAGGAAAAGCACTGTAACTGCAAACTTGCACAGAATAACAGCTTATTTAGCTTTCAGTAAATGAAGTGTTCTATCTAATAGATTTTTTTCTTCTTCTGATGGGTAAATACTCCCCCTATTACTAATGCGTGAAATGATCTAGAGCATTAGTGTTTGCACTATGCAGTCACTTGTGCAGACCTTGGAAAAATGACGGCTTCTGGCAAAATTTACTGGAGAAAAAAATTTCCAGATAGAGATTTTACTTAAGGCAGTACTGTTCACTGAGGAGTGGCTTGGACAAGATCTTATTTCCACTTCTGCCATGCAAGAAAATAGGCAATGACTAGTAAATGAGTTGGAAATTATTACTATAATTAACATGTCTTCAAAGCAGCCGTTGGAAATTGTGCATGCAGCAACAAACTAATGAAGCTCCAGTTGCACAAAAACAAAAGGTCACAACAACATGAAAGAAGCCATGATAGAAGCTGTTTTAGAGAACTTTTCCCATATTGAAGGCAGACTCTGAAGAAGATAGTGACAATGCCATCCTGCACTGCATAGTTTCATTGTCTCGACAGCGAGTCTCTCAGTAATGAATGCCTGGTGCTGTCAGCACACACAGAGGCATTTAGAAGTCCTTGCAGTAAAAAAAGAAAACAGGAGGCATGGGGAGGGGGAAGTTTAGGATGAAGTTGAGAAAGCACAGCCAAAGTATATTGGTGACATGAAGAGAGATTTGTTTGGCCAAATCTTGATTTATTGTGTAAATAATCACTTGGCCAGCGTGCACTAATTGCATACAGCACGCACTGAACAATTCAGCATTAATCCTCCTCAAATGATACAAATTCAGTTTTGCACTTCAGTTATTCTCTCAAAAGTAAAATATTCCTGTGGTTCTCTCAAGAGTGCTTCAGTCAAATTGTTCCCTGCCCTCAAATTCCACCTGCTTTTGCAGATAAGAGAAAAACATCTTTATACAGATTTTCCCTGTTTACTTTTTAAATGAAAACATGAATCAAATAAATATTAAAAGTTTTAATTGCATTCTTTTTAAATAAACAGCTAAAAAGAAATAGTAGTTGGGAAAGCACAGCAGAAGTATATTATGTACAGGTTTTACACAAGCGCCCATGCACATATTTCTGCCATGACACCCACTTTTCCACATCATTCCCAATTTGCAATGTTCTTGTTGCTGGGTCTAATCCAAATCCCCCTGCAATGAACATACGTTTTTCAGTTGGTTTCAGATTGCCTAGGATTCAGTCGAGGCATTTGGGCTATAAAGAGCATATCAGGAATGCTGGCTCAAGAGAGGGAGGAAGATGTGAGTGGTACTTTCACAATGTTGATAAACAGCCAAGAGGGCAAATGATAGCTAAAATTTCAAGTTGTATTGACGAGAAAGCAGGAACTGTCTTTCTGACTATTCCGGTATACAGCATAATGACAACTAGCGCAAATTAACTCTTACAGCCTTCTTAGAACTGCCTAAGAATAGAAGTCTGTGCCTAATAAAGATCCAGTTCATTGCATTATTTTAGATTTTCTTAATTCCTTTTTTGGTGGGGTTTTTGAGTTTTTTTTGGTGATCCTAAAATGCGTTCTATCATTCCTGTCAAGTAATTGCTCAGGCTCTGGGGTGAATTGCATTGAGCAACACTGAAGTTCTTAAATGAAACTTCCTGGAAACTAAGCAGTAACTTAGTTAAAAAGGTTTATTTAGTGGGTGCTACTCACTGACCTCTGCTCTTTATACCTTAAAGTGACTATCTGATTAATATCCTTTTTTAAATCATCATCATTAGCAGTCAGTGACAATGGACTAACAGGATTTATCAGCCTCCCCATTTTCTCCTTTGAGTACTTAAAATGAAATGACATCACCTTCAGCTTTTCCCACAAAATATTTTTACCTCTAAATCTCTAATATTTGTCATAATGAAAAAATACCAGTTGTGATTCTTCCACAACTTTTCTTACATCTTCAGTAATTTATTCCAGTGATCTGACTATATTCATGCAGTTAGCCATTACTACCTTCTCTGTCCATGAAAGTGATCTACTTGCATGAATAGAATAGCATGTACAGTCAGTCAATTTCACTGTAACTGATAGCATGCCATCTGCTAACTGCATTTGAAGTCTGCAGTGAGATGTACTGTAATCTCCTTTAAAATATCTCTGGAGTTGCTTTTACAGCCTTGGAAAGATAAGGGAAAAATATTTCTTCCTTTGGAAGTAACACTGTATGTATCTTTCTTTTATGGCAGGGCATGGGGCAAGACAAGGAACACATAAAGTAGTGGATGTTTACAAAATTAACATCACCTCTTAAATATTTGTGATGTCAGACTGTGAAAACTTTCTGGTTTTCTGACAAACACTTCATATTCAAAATGAAGAAACTGTTCAGACAAAAAAAAAATCTAACTTCAGTAGACAAAATTATACTATCTCTATAATGTTGAAATATTTCATTTGCAAATAAGAGTATTTCTAAAAATCAAAAGCGATCAAAACTCAAATGCCAAGCTTTCATTAAACTTTATAAATAGTTAGGACAGCAGGAACTCTTTCTGGACACCCCACCCCCTCATCAAAACCAGGTAAAACCAAAGCAAAATCAAATCTCACCACATCCTTTCTAAGTTATCTAACAATTTTATTAGATATTTTATTTTAGGAAAAGATTTAGAGAATATAATTAAATTTCTTTGCAAACTCTATAATATAATCAGGAGAAAAACTCACAGGACTGTCTCAAAAAACACAGGCTATTTATTTAGTACAAAGCTGGTCTCACGGTAGAATAATAGAATGATTCATAACTGTATGTTGACATTTTCTGTTTTCCCAAGTTTTCTTCCCCCATTGGTGAATCTAAAGACACTCAAGAAAGGAAAACTCACTAAACAACCCAATAATACCTAACATATTCCTTTCCACTCCTGCTATTTTATAAAGCAGTTCTCTGTTGTGGTTGCTTCCTAGGAAATGTGTGTTTCCTTTATGTCAGAAATGGACCACATCTGACATACAGATCCCTCATCCCTCCTACTCCCAGCAGACTCTACAGGTAATAATTAAATGGAGGTAGTTTAATTAAGTCTTCTAGCTGTCACGCAGCAAAAGATCCCTAGCACTGAAAAGATTTATTGCAAGAATGAGTCCCTATCTAGTTTCCTCAGCTAATGGTCCTTTAGCCTCAAACAAGTTCCAAAAGAAGACTTTCATGACTGCAACATTATTACTACAAAACCAATGAAAGCATGCTTATATTCTTCTTCTCATGAACCATTAATCTGCCTGGCTTTCAGTCAACTTCATTGAAAGATACAGGTTGTATTTTACACCACTTTTTCATTAAATGTCATAATCGAAAGTTGTCTGAAGGCATCGCTACGAGTTTGAACTCATTTTTTCTCAGCTTGCGTCAGTTGAGAAGCCTTTACACATCTCTACATCCATTAACTACACGGCTGCAAAAGCAAGGAGGAGTTTAGGAGTTTGGTTCATGTTATAACATGTGACCTTTCAGATTTCCTTTAATCCATCACAGAAGTTGAGTGCTGACAGCAGTTTGCAGACCTACTGGGTAATATTGTAGTTTTGACTGTTATCTTTCACTGAGAAAATATTCCACATTTTATGACACTGTCCACGAAAAGCTCTCAAGAACACTACTATAAAAACAAGATATAAAACTTTTTGATAAGTAACAGCCACTTCTGTTGAGTAACTATTCAGGAAAAAATCAAAGTCTATCTATCTAGCACTTAAAGAACAAAAACCCAAGAGTTGACAGTTTTACCTCGATTCATCTTAAAGAATTGCTTATGGGCGCAAGCTGTGAGCATAGATGCCAACGCTGACTTTCAGATTGCCTTATTTTTAACAGGAAGTTTAAATAAATCATTAATAAGGGATATTGTTATAACAGATGATTGCTTTGCTTGAGAATGCCAGAGATTTTACAGCTTGTTTAAAATCTAGGTGGGAAATGTGCCAAAATTATTTTGCTCAATCTAACCACGAGATAAGCTGCAGAGGGCTGACTTTTTGTATTTTGTATCAAGTACCGCAGAGTACATGGGAGAGGAATAGGAGTAGGATTCCCCATCTCCAGTAGCCTGCAGGCTACAGTAAGGTCTGCTGTGGTTCTCTATGGTTCCACACCATAAGAAAGCTTTCATTTCATTGCTCTGGCTTCTGTAGCTTTGAACAAGTCATGCTTTTGTATGTAAGAGGATGTTTTACCTTAAACCACAGAATTAAATCTTCAGGTACATTACAATGAGATTTGCTGTTTGTCAGCTGAGGATTGATTAATTAATGTCTTCTGATTACAACTTCCTCATAAAGACGAAAAAAATAAAACACACTAGAAAGCTCTGTCAGATATTCTTATCTAAAAATCCTCTTATTCTACATAAGCATTACTTTCTCTGAGGGAATAAAGAATGAAAGGAGGGAGGGAAGTGTATCTACTGTCTCAGCATACTTTATTTATAAAGTGTTTATAGCTCAGGTCAGCTCAGAGGTGCACATAGAGACCACTGTGAACCAGAAGCAGAAGCATCTATTTTTAAAGCTGTTGGGGAACACAGAAATATCTTGCATATTTCCATCTGGAATTGTTTTTAGACATGCCATCTAGGGGAGCAATGCAGAAACCGGCTGTCAAAGAACAAACAGCATCTTTATGTAAAAATTAATTCTTAAAATGCAATCCAATCTGTGAATGGCTGGTAAACAAATGAGGTAACTGCCAGTATAAATATTTATTTGGGAACAGAGGCAGCTTCAAAACAAGAAAAAATTTGTCTCAAGCAGTTGCTATGCACACTCTGCAGAGAAAGAGCATGAATGGCTCTAAGCATATGCTTCTTGGAGCTCTACACACGAATACCAAATATACAGGAACATTTTGAAGATTTTAATGTTATTAACAGTTCAGTGAATAGATTATCATGACTTTTTTTAATTTTTCCAGAGACAGTTAGTATAAACCATTATTAAAGCAAATAAAGTCCAGAAAGCTATTTGATCCACATTGTTTATACTAGAAGGTCCACTAAATGACATGAAGGTAATACTGCATAGAGAGAATGTATATGTTAGTTACCAAGCATCAGCTACAGGCATTCCACATTTTACAAATCTTGGCAGTTTAAAAAGTTTTCTTTCTAAAAGGGGAAGATCTAAGAAAATAATTAAATATTCTATGTTTGTGGGACAGCTTTAGAATGAGTTAAGGTATTTATTAGAAAAATATTGTCATAATTTTGAAATTGTAAATCCAAGAGGGAGAACATGAGAATGGTTCTTCCTTTATTTATTCAAGTGCAATTCAATTGCCTTGATTACTAGTAATTCAATTACTGGAAATGACATACAGGTATGGTAAAATATATCCTCCTGAAAAGAAAAAAGCAGATTATTAATGCAGGGGTTTGGGATTTTTTTTCCATATGGACCAGCTCACAATCAAAATAAGATGAACTCTAACTATGGAATTGCAGGAAGCCCTCGGCATAAATGTTATTGAAAGTATCTTTTAGCTGAGCATCAGAAACCACATGGTTATAAAGCCAAACTTTTCAACCTGCTAATATTTAGTCCTTGTGGTCAGAATACACTGTCTGGCTGACAACTGTGACGTCCAGTGTACCACTGGATAGTCACATTTAGAAAGAAGTCATGCCAAGATACAAAGGCATATCATTAAAGAGCTTGATAGTGCAAGGTGCTGTGTCTAATGGGAGTACAGAACATGCTGTGCCTGCCATGGCTGAGGTCAAAAACCGTAATTTTTTTCCATAGATACTGAAACAACTCTACCGAATCTCTTGAACACATAACACTTGCTGAGAAACAAGTTTGCTCCACAAAATCAAGTGCAGAATCAGAGTAAAGCAGTATTAGATACAGGGGATCAGACATAGGGCATTACATATTAGGAATAAAGTTAGCTAGCTCAAAATATAAGGACATATATGGAGGACATAATATTCAAGCACTTCTCTCTCTGGCTGTGACACATTTTTTGAATGTGTCTCTTTACAATATTTTATTTCTTATGTAAATGAGATTCAGCTGTTATCTGGAATTTACCTATTTCTCACAGTTCATGTCTCAGAAGCTTTCTGTCTTGGTATACTTGAAACAGAAAATAATTATCATAGAATACAACAAAAGATAATGCTCTTTCAATAGGAATGAGAATTTTGAAATAGGCTTTACTATGATGAGAGACTCTGAAGTAAGGGTCACATCTATCTGCCATGCCTGGTGGTTATCTGCTATGCCTAAGAAATTAAAGCCCAAGTAGCAAACTTCTGCCATTCTCTACAGCAAAAAAAAAATAAATTCTGAAATTGTTATATGCAGTTTTCCAAAACAGGGACAAAAAGAAAAAGATAACAAAACTTTCTTCAGGACCAGAAGAAATTCTGCTGTGAAGTGACTCTCAGCGTTGCTTGTCACTGAACCTGACCTTAAAACAAATCTGCAGCATATATCTGCACTTTGACTTGTTACAGCCTGTTCCATTCAATGTACTGACTGCTCCCAAGTGACTGACAGAAGAAAGCAATAGGTGACCTTGGTAACTTGGTGGTGTTTAAGAATTAAAGGAAAAATGAGCTAAAAAGAAAACTTAACTGAGTCTTGTTAGCTGTTAGGCTCTCTGAGCTGACAAGGCAGTCCATTCAGTAAAACTGCTGTGATTTTTTTAATAGGTATAAGATAAAATTGTAAAAAAATTCAAAAGGAATAAATGTTTTAAGACTTTAGAAATTGTGAGCCATTGTGGTGGTTATTTTCAAATATAAATTAAACATAATTCCATTACATTACTTGTTATGAAGAACAAAGAATTGATATATACTTTTCACAGAAAAATCTATCAACAGTCATTTTTAAACTGAACAAAAACTCAGAGAAAGGATGATTAGCAAGAGCAAACTCCTCCTCAAAAACATTAAGTTACTTCATAACACTCATAACATTTCTTGATGAGGGTTAACAAAGAACAGCCTCCCAAACTTAGCAGGAAAACTCTACTGTAAGTTTTTCCTTCAGCAGAATATCAAGAACATATCGTCCAAAAGCAAGAGTTTATTGACATTAGGTTAATGAATTTCAGTAACAAAAATGTTTTGAGAGTCAGAGGTTTAAAACACTAAGCAAAAATATCAAAAGTTTATAAAAAATGTACGAAAGCAGCCAAAGATTTTTATAAGAGTTCTTTCTTTCAAGGTAAAGTATATTTCCTTTTTTCAATCTGTGTGCTGTTCAGAAAGACAAATCCCTCTATTTTTTACAAAGTATTCTTGGAAAGTGGGAAAACGCTATCAGTTATGGAACAGCCTATTCCGGATATGACTATGGAGAATATTGTTTATGTGTTCCTTGCCTTTATCTGCTTTAGATATCCATGGGGGAGAGTGAGAGAGAAGAAAGGTAATGTTGAAAAAAACTGAGAGGGTTTATTTAGATAATGCATGATGCACTGTGTGCATTTCTGCCTTGTGCTTAAGTTAAATTGTTATTAGGTTCTATAGCTCTCATTTCAATCAAATTAGCCATGTTAAAATTCATCATGGAACCACAGCTACCTAGGAACTAAACAATGAGATAAATATCTTTACCTACTCCTAGTGTACCTATGTTATGTTACAGTGCATAAGGATAACGATTGCTCTTTGCTGCAGGCTGTGTTAATCTAATACTTTTAAATTACTATACAGAAGGTCTAATAAAGGAAGTTCTAACAAAACCACAGAAGTTAAATCCTGACCAAGGTCCTGAAGCGGGATGGAAAAGGAAAGTGTTGGAGCTTTCCTCTAGAATAGCACAAAAAATATTATCCAAAAATTTCCCCACAGTATTTTAATGAAATACTTGTGTAATGTTCCAGCGAAAAACATATGGTCAGAGAAGCTCACTATTTCACCTGCAACTAAAAAAAATCAAAAAAGATCCGTTATGTAGATGACTTCATTTCTATTACACTATCTCCAAAACCCATCCCATGCCCTTCTTCTGAGGTACCTGAAGATCCTGCTGTTGCCTTTAAAGAGGAAACTAGAAACTCCACACCAAGTAGAGCACATGCCACTACAAAGAGGTTGCTATTTGTTGTTATCTCTGAGAACAGCCACATAAATTTTACCAGAGTTATAAGACAGCAATGCTACCACTTAGATGTATTGTGGGGCAAGCTACAAGTCTGATGTCTTTCAGTCTGTTTAATGACTGGTCTCTGAAATAATGAGGAGTAATAGTTTGATGACAACCATTGTGAAAGTTCAAACAGTGAATAGAAACTTGTATGACCCACAAGAGAGGAAGGATCAGACTCACACCTGGTCTCAATATGTTCAAGTAGTAAAGATTTGCACTCTCTCGCAGTGGGTCTAGAGGCTAAATTTGAAAATCCCTCCCCACTGGAAGAAAACTGTGTTTCTTATCTGGCTCTCATAGTATGTTCTCCCTTTAAAACTGGTCCTTAAAATGTAAAGAGTTATTAAAGCACCATTGTTACTCTTTATTCTAGTCTTCACAGTTCTAAAAAGGAAGTTATACCTCTCCCTATTAATACTATAAACATAATGAGTATGGAAACACAACTGCAAATGGAATATAGAAACAGAATTTCCTCATGTTTTATAAATTAATATGACAAGAGCAAATGTTGGAGAAAGACAGATTTATATGATAAATCCTGCTTTTCATTCCACTGCAATTTTCTCTTTATGTTTTTACTAGTCACTTGATGATTTTCTCAAAAGATGTTTTCTGATAGCATCATTAGTACTTAGTCTACATCCCAAGAGAGTTGTATGCCCCTCCATTCTGTCCCCAGAATCTTTAAGAACTCAACATTTATTTTTTAATTAGATTTTCTGCTCCACAAGGATATGTTCATACATTTATATAGCCCTATATCTAGATTTCTCCTACTCTGTTCAATAAAAAGTGACAGTGTTTACACAAGTACCTGACGCAGGTGACAGGGTCAGAATTCAGATCCAGAGATTTGGGTGCATCTCATGGGAAGCTCACAGCCACTCTTCTGCCTTACATGCATTTCCACACAGCTCAGGAACAGGAGGAAGACAGTTCTACGGTTATAATGCAGGTACAGCAGCATATATTTTATACAAACAATTACAAACTAAACATAAACTCTTCCTTTATATTCCTGTCTATAACAGGCAAAAGGACATGAACAGCTAACAAGCTTTAACTGTTTATCTAAACTTCATAGTGAGCATAAGGTTTTCTAACAGTTCATTATCATTATATATGGAGTGTCAGCTTTTTTTAAAAAAATAGCATTCCTACAAAGGAGTCATTTACTACTGTCATGTTGAGAGAACAGCATTTAGGTAAATCCTTTCTTGGTAGGTTCACCAATCAACACATATTTCTGAAACATCCAAAGTGTTTAACTTGCTATAACTTTACTTAGGTGACGTAGACAAAATTTTGTGTCAGTTTCAAGAAATTTCTTAAGAACTTTTTATTGATTTTTCTTAGAGCAAATATCACGGAAAAGTTTGTAACTTTCTGATTGTGTCATTTTATGATGGAAAAATCTCACAAAATAAAAACATTATATGCATTTTTTTTGATACAAAGTACAGTTTTCTGCGGTTATAAGAGATTAAAATGACAATTTAATACAAAAAATTCTTAAACCAATTTTTTTGTGCTTTATAGACTTCTGTTTAGGGAAACAAAGATAATAGGACTCAATAACTCGTCAGATTGATGCTAAATCCGGAGCAAATAACATAGGAATTAATAAGTACCAGGAAGTAAAGCTTCTAGCTATTGATTCACAAGGTATTGTAACCTACTATCCAAGAAAAAAAATTAATGCTACTGTATGACATGATTTCAGAAACATTTTTGTGTTTTCTTAAGAAAAAGAAGCCATAACACACTCCTTTTGATTGGAAAGGGCAATGCCTTGAACTGCGAAGAAAAATAAATAATTTCATGAGTGTTTAATTGCAATGAAGTATAGTTATTCCCCATTAAAATTTCTATTTTGCATAGGTTCAGAAAGAATGAAAGACAAATCAAAAGTAGGGAGAAGATTAAAATGTACTTTTACAAGAGGGAGTATTCAACGGCATTACATGGTAGCATAATCTAGAGATATGGATAAACACACAGCAAAATCAAGAACACATTTTGACTAATCAGAAGAAATTCTCAGTCTGTCTAAATGTTAAGCAGTTTTTTCCCATTTTGTAAAATGCAAAAGGAATATAACTGAATTTCAGTAACTGTTCTCTATATTCTTCTAGAAAGGAGTTTCATTTGTAAGACCATCAATTAAGAAAATTAAAGGGAACAAGTGATTTACTGCCAAGACAAAACACCCTTAAATTAGCATACTCTCATAATCTGTATCTGACAATCTTGAGAAAGCAAGATAAGGAACTCTCTAGATCATTTTCATTTACTTTTAGATATTTTGGAATATTTCCAATAAGCAATCTATGAAAATTTTGTAAAACCAGAAATTTTGATTTGTTATTGTGCTATTCTAAGCTAGCCAGCTTGTCACTCACCCAGGAAGATCTGATTCCTGAAGATATGGACAAAGTTAAAGACTGAAGATAATTAATATCACTTGCTTCATGTCTTTATCAAGTCTCGGTAAATAAACCTTTTTCCTTTTTGAAGAAGATCAATTTGAGCTAAAGGCTGAAGAAAATATGTCCTACAATTATAGCTGCCATGCCTAACTTTACAACTATCTTGTCTTCTGATAAGACTAACAAAAACTAACGCTGAACTAAAAAAGCTTAGTCTTTCTCCCTTGTTTTATGAGTTGATTGGTTGTTCGATATTTCTTCAAACATTATTCACTTAGCAGAAAACAGTAACATGTTCTGACTACAGATTTTCAATCCAAAAACCATAGAAAATGTGGCCACTTAAATGCTTCCTACTTACTCATAAGAAATAAGTAGTGGCCCTGTGTAGGACATTTCTATCTCTCATAGTCTTTTGTTTCCTCTAGACACCTAAGGTCTCTGACTTTCTTGTCTCTTCACCCTCCCCCCCTCCTCCCCTAACTACAAGATGCAATCCTAATGAAGTCAGCATAATTTTGCCATTGACCTCAACGAGGTCAGGATTTTCCTTCTGACATTCCTTTTAAAATAACAATACAGCCTCCAACTAGAACATCCTTAGTGTTTCCACTGTTTCTGACTGACTAAACTTTTTCTCCTTCAATCATAAACAGCAAAGCTTCTTTGTATGCATTATCAAAAGGGGTGAAGGGGTGGGACACACATGGACAGACACCTTCATAAGAGAGAAAAAAAGTCACTTCCTGAGGAAACGTCATCTTTATTTTCCTTTCATCTGTTCACCCTAATGCCATAAAAGCACAGTGGAATCAAAATCAGAATAACAAATAAAAGCTCTACAGCGACATCTATTCCTCATACGACTGTACGAGGGTATGACTCACACGGTTGGATATGGTACATTATCATGTGAAGGATACATGCTTACTTGTTTTCTGAATTCCTGGCTTCAGCTTTGGGGATTTCCATGTTTTATTTCCTATTTAGCTTTCTATCTTACCTTGCCTATTCTGCAATTACCATGCAGAATTGTCATGCATCATATAAGTATGTTTGTTTTCTTGTATCGTTGCTTTCATTTTTTGTCTTAAATCATGAATCAACAGACACTGCCTGATAAACTTGTTGAGGCAAATGCTACTTTGCAGAGTGACTCAAAAGCAAATATCCCTATTGTCCCTAATTTACTGTCAAACAGCAGGAAAAAAACCCCGTCTATTAAAAAGGCAATGATTTACACTATCTTAAATAATACCCTTCTTCTATATATGAAATCACTGTAATTTATAACAGCTGTGCATCCAAAATATCACACTGACATGACAAATATCAAGATTTTCCTATTAAGAGTAAAAAGTATTTTAGTTGATTTCTCATCTGAAGGTGATAAGAACAATATTATGACTTGGCTTGTTGTTTAGTGACTTGAAAAGTTGTTCTTCATCTTTAAATGATGAATTAATTTTGGGGAGCTCACCCTAGGCATTGTAGGATGTCAAAAGTTTAGATCTATCCTTCTATAATATGGATTAATTTAGCATGACAAACAGCTCAGTATCAGGTTTCAGGGTAGAAATTTCAGTTCTCTATGTGAGGATGCAGTTTCTACACCCTATATGCATTCTTTCTACCTCATTTCCACCTTTCTCTCCTAGTCCTAAGCAGTGGTAATAATTACAATTCATAGAATGATAGAATATGCTAAGTTGGAAGAGACGCTTTAGAATCATCAAGTCCTAACTCCTGGCCCTGCACAGGACCATCCCCAAGAGTCACACAATACACCTGAGAGCATTGTCCAAACACTTCTTGAACTCTGTCAGGCTTGGTGCTGTGACCATTTCCCTGGGGAGCCTCTTCCGGTGGCCAACCATCCTCTGGATAAAAAAACATTTTCCTGATATACAGTCTAAACATCCCCCAGCTCAGCTTCATGCTATTGCCTTGATTCCTTTCACCAGAGAGAAGAGAACAGTGTCTGCCTCTCTGCTTCCCTGCAAGAGGATGTTGAAGATCACTGAGGTCTCCCATCAGTCTCCTCCGGCCTGAACAGACCAAGTGACCTCAGCCACTCCTCATACAGCTTCCTCTCAAAGCTTTTCATCACTTTGTTTCCCTCCTCTGGACACTCTCTAATAGACTGATGTCTTTTTTATACTGTGATGCACAAAACTACCCACTCAAGGAAAGGCCACACCAGTGCAGAGCAGAGTGAGACCATCCCCTCCCTTGACCAGCTGGTGATGCTTTGCCTGATGCCCCCCAGGACAGGACTGCCCCTCCTGGCTGCCAGGGCACTGCTGACTCATATTCAACTTGCCATCGACCGGGACCCCCAGGTCCCTTTCCACAGTGCTGCTCTCTCTCTTCCCTAATCTACACACACAGATAGGGTTGTCCCATGCAGAGGCAGCATCCAGCGCTTGCCCTTGTTAAACTTCACACAGTTGGTGATTGCCCAGTCCTCTAATTTGTGGAGGCCTCTGCAGGGCCTCCCTGCCCTCGAGGGAGGCAACAGCTCCTCCCAATTTAGCGTTTGTGGCAAACTTACATAGCTTTCCTTTGAGTCCTGCATCCAAGTAGTTAACAAAGATGTTGAGGAACTCTTGGCTGAGGATGGAGCCAAGTCATTCCCAGTTTTTTTACTCACATTTATTCCTAATTATTCCACATTCCTAGATACTGGACAATTTGGCTTAAGGCAACAAAAATACTTTATCAGGACCACATTCTCTTAAGATCATGAGCAAGATATTTAATTGTAACACAAATAGACTTCAAAGAGGAGGAAAAAAAATATATTTATATATATCAGTTTCATTATATGGACTCCATCTGACATAGGTGTACCTACACCCTAGAAGTAGGTACCAAAGCTCTAAAAAGAAGAAACATAAAAGGCAGATATATTAATCAACTTTCCTATTTTTTGTAGCTGTTTATTTAGTTCCTACAAATTTTGCTCAGTCTCTTCACTTTCCCTATACTTTCTGCAGGGACCTATTTGCCCACAAGCAGACAAGGTAAAATTTACTGTGCACAGCATATTCACTGTTGTGGACCCAGCCCCACAGCAGATACTTCACTAACACCTGGGAACTCTGGAAGAAGGCTCAGCTTCAACAACGCTTCATACAGAGGAGAGATTTCCATATAAAAAGGGCCTATAAAAAAAGACAGATTTACAATTCAAACTTTGGAAGAACATTGGATACTCTCATGTATTTTAATGCCAGCACAGTTCATTCAAGTTAGAACTTGCTGCAATAGAGATGCTTCCTAGAAGCAAGTACTCAGAGGTGTTAATTTCTTTCTTCTCCTTTTTACCCTCCATGTAAGCCTGTGAACCTCCTTGCGGAATATTCCATACAAATGGGAACAAATGTACGAGTGAGAAAGGGTACTTTTTCCTTCAGACGAATCAGGGTCAATCTGAACCAAAAAGCTCCTGTGAAACTGAGGGCCCCATAACAAGATCACAGGGGTCTGAACAACCCATGCTCTTGCTGTGACTTATGATGTTGGAGTATTTGGCTTTATGAGTCAGTACAATTTGACTCCAAAGTGTCCTGACTGGAGCTAGTTTATATGGGAGTAAGTTAAACATTTTTAATCCCTTCATAATAAACAGTGTTTGGGACTAATTTTGAGTGTTTTCCTGAGGGGTTTTTGGCCACTTTTTACACAAAATGTTAACACTTGGTACTTTGAGGAGGTTTTAAATGCATCTCCTAACCTATGGAGAGATTTATAGCAAAAATCTTTTTCTTTTTAATGGCACTGTCAGTGCCATAGGAACATACTGTATCTCTCATTGCAAACCCCTGACAGCAGATTTAGCCTCCTACACAGACACACATTGCAATTGCAGTTTTGCCAGACAAGACATAACTATCCAGCTAGCAAGAGAAAAACATTTAGTCTCTTAATTGTTTACTGGACAAACTGTATAATTAGAGTTTTGTTTTGTAATTTTGTAATGAAAACAAACAAAACTATTTGCAATCCAAAGAACCTCAAACAAAATAAAATCAAAGCAGGAATGAAGGAAATTGGGAAAGGGAGAGGGGGAAGAATGGTAGTGTTTTAATGTGTTTTTTCATTCATGGTGACATTCAGTCATAAGTTCTGTTCATCCTGTTCTGGAAAGAGCATGATAAGCTGCACTCACAATCTT